>LPNX010333767.1:145822-174246 GCA_001517045.1 Pseudotsuga menziesii | reverse complement strand
GAAAAATATTGAACATTAAATCAATGATATTAGTAAAACACAATGAATTTAGTATGTTCACACATGAAATAAACCATTTATTAGAAGGATGGAAAAATTATTCCAATACACATGCAACCAACCACTTTAGAAAAGAAGTCAAACTAAGTAAGAAAGTTACAATAATAATCAATTGAAAATACAAAATTATAATTAGTCAATGAGTGGTCAATGGTCTACACAAGTTATAGTTTATTAATAACTCATCACCAAAGAAATACTATGCATTTCATGCACACCAACAAATCTTAATGCATTCATTTTATTTAAGTTCTCTTTGTTATTGAAGTGTTCCTCAAATTAGAAATTTTCACTAAACAATTAGAACCTATGATTGTTTATCAACCCTACAATGTTTCCATGAGCGTGTATCAACCCTACAATGTTTCCATGAGTGTGAGGATGGCCATTGGTATATAACAATATCTTCATATCAAAGTTTATGGAACCATAACAATTAATGCACATAATATACATGCAAATTCTAAGTATGTATTGAACAATATTCAAATAACCAAATTGACTATAAAGAGGGCCATAAAACAACTTGAGAAATACTAATTATTTGGATGGAATGAACACATGTGTATAAGTATAACCAACAAAAAATTTAAAACATTTAGTTTAGATTTGGAAACCATATAATTATTGTACCACACAAGGAGAATTTGGTCCCAACATCAGGCACATGTAGGGAATATGACCAAGTTTTATAAAAAACATGATTGTAATAGGTTTGGTAATAGGTTTGGGAAGAGAGAAGTCCTTTCCACCCTAAAACTAATGTTGGAAACAATGCTTCTCAAAGGAAGAAGTAAGTGTTGCATAACATTTACTCATAAGAGACTCTATGAATGGTGTTGAACTAAAGTGTCGTTTCAAAAAGAGCAGCTGAAATATGCATATGATGAGATCAACTCCAGTTGTTAACCCATATTATACCAAGAATGCCATTATTTTTCTATATCTCCGAGGTGTTGAAACCATGGAATTTTTTCTTTCTCCAAGTTCACCTTAAACCTATGGGAGTTATCTTAGAAAGATCATAGGATGTTTCGCTATTTCTAAAAGCCTTTCATTAAGTGAGACAATAAAAGATGCCTTAACATAGAAATATTATTCTTTGGGAACATAGAAACAAAAATACACTAACTTCATCTAGGAAATAACATTAGCATGAAGTAGTAAAAGTATGCATCGTTTGAAAACACAAACTAACCTTGCACATTTAAAATCCAAACTATGTAGATCTAGAAATGGATTGTTCACTAGCAGGAGACGGAAATAATAAACAGCTCCAACAATCACCCAAAAACAGTGCTGCAACAATGGCAAGTGTGAAGAAAATATCGCTAAGGTATTCGTTTTTATAGAACTCTTAGACGTTGCTATAGCGATGGAAAACATTGACTTTTGCGCCCTAGGTCAACTTGACCGTTGTAAAAAGTCAACAAAATACGGTGCCGTCGCTATAGAGACAGTTAGGCGTGGATACAGTGACGTCCAAGAGTTTAGGCATGGATACAGCGACATCTAAGAGTCTCGGCGTGGATACAGCGACGGCTAGGCATGGATACAGCGATGCCTCATTCCTATTACATCAGATTTTACACCAAAAAGTAAGAAACGTGGAAAACCTCCATGGAAAAATCCGCACTTTTGTACTAGTGATATATTACCCTTAGGATCGTATGACATACTTATAGGCATGGAGTGGTTGGAATAGCACCGTGTCATGCTTGATTGTTTAAACAAGTCAATCTTGTGCACAGATAGCCAAGGGAATCAAACAAAGATTCAAGGCATACCCAAGAAGGTTTGTGTGAGAAAGACATCCACATTACAAGTGAAGAAATGTATTAGGAAGGATTGGAAAATTTTTGAAGTTAACATCTAGGATGTAGAGGCGGAGAGAGAACAACAAATTGAGGAATTTCCTGTTCTCATAGACTTCAAGGATGTACTTTTGGAGGAAATATCGAGACTATCACCAAAGCAGGACTTATATTTTTCCATAGATCTTACACCAGGGTCTGTAACGGCTTCAAAAGCCCCATATCACATGAGCCCACCATAGTTAGTGGAGCTCAAGTTATAGTTACAAGAGTTTATAGAGAAGTGTTATATCCGACCGAGTGTGTCTCCTTTGGGAGAGCCTATAGTTTTCGTAAAGAAGAAGGAATGTACGATGCGAATGTGCATAGATTACTGACAACTCAAAAATATGACCATCAAGAATTGTTACCCACTCCCCAAGATCAATGACTTGTTCAACAAATTTGGACGAGGAAAGGTCTTATTGAAGATCGACTTACAATTTGGATACCATCAAGTATGGATACGTGATGAACATTCACAAAAAACCACATTTTGGACTCGACGCGGCCATTATGAGTTTGTATTAATGCATTTTGGGCTACCCAATGCATCAGTGAATTTCATGTGCATGATGAACAGTATATTTAGTGAATACATTGATAAGTTTTTATTAGTATTTATAGACGACATACTAGTTTACTCGAAGAGTAAATAAGACCACAAGGAACATCTCTGAATAGTACTACGAGTGTTACAAGAACACCAACTTTACGCTCAGTTTACCAAATGTGATTTTTATAAACCACACATGCAATACCTGTTAGTTTTTCATCATTCAAGCTAGAATTATGATGTTAGGATATTTTAACTGAGAGAATAACAAGCACAGCAATCAAACATAAGCACATCACAAGAGACAAGAGACACAAAGAGTTTTCCTTGGCGAAAGGATAAAGGAGAAAACCCCGCAACTTCCTCAAAGATAGAATCTGCACCAAAATAGTAAAATCAGAAAACAGTAAGATCATGTCCTGACAACAGCAGTCTCTCTCTCTCACATTTAGAGAGCTTCTCCTTTCTCACTCATGTGCCCCAATGAGTGAATGTGAGTGTTGCAAGTGAGATAAATAGAGAGGCTCCACTCTCTACTTATATTCTTTCATTCACTTGAAGTGCACTCCAACATGTCGGCCTCACTTAACAATTACTTACTAGAACCGACATCTCTAGGAGTGTCTAATAACCCTAGTGCCCCACCACTTGTGGGGACTTTGCCTCCTCCGACCAATAGGAGGGTAACACAATGGTGGGGACTATTGCCCCCACTTACAATGACTCACCTAGGGTCGACTTCACTAGGATAGTCTAATAACCCAAGGGCCCCACAACTATGGGGACTTTAACCCTTGACCAATAGGAGGGTTACCCACAATGACTTGACATGACTTTCTCATTATAGAAACTTCCCGGAATAAAAATTGGGGTATGAAATGACTCAAATACATTACAATACATCCCAGAATAAACATTGGGTTACAATACATAAGAAATATGGATGAATACATTCTGAAGTTACAATTACATCAACACTCCCTCTTAACTAGGAAGGTATTCTCTCAACACAATTTATTAGCACAAGTCTTCTTCTCTCTATCATCTGGGTCATCGTGAGGTCTTCATCATCTTCAAAGTCATATTCATCTTCAAGTCATATTTATCTGTAATTCATCTTCATTTTCAAGTCATGTTCATCTGGATCTGGATTATCACTCAATCTGGATCATCATCACTGAATCTAGATCATCACTCAATCTGGATCATCATCGCTGGATCTGGATCATCACTCGATCTAGATCATCATCGCTGGATATAGATCATCACTGGACATCATCACTGGATATGGATCATCACTCGATCTGGATCATCATCACTGAATCTAGATCATCACTCAATCTGGATCATCATCACTGGATCTAGATCATCACTGGATCTGGATCATCATCACTGAATCTAGATCACCACTCGATTTGGATCATCACCGCTGAATCATCATCACTGGATCTAGATCCTCACTCGATCTGGATCAGTACCATGGGTGCTATCTCATGATTCTTCTCATCAAAGGAAGTTCTACAGAGCCAGCCCTTTTTCATACTGGTTGTAGGCCTAGCCTCGAGGTAGTTCTTTCTTCAGTGCTTATATCTGACACTAAGTCAGAATGGCCTTCCCAGCACTTACATCTAACCTACTTGTCAGAAAGGTACGCCCAACACTCACATCTGATCATGTAGGAACCAATCCTATAATCATATCAGAAAGGCCCAGCACTCACATTCACCAGCATGATAGAAACTCAAACTACTATCATCTATGAAATGGCTTAGCACTTACAACCATCGGCATGATAGGAACCCAAACTACTATCATCTGTGGAAAGGCACATCACTCACATCCACCAGCATGGTACGAATTCAAACTACTACCATCTGTGGAAAGGATCAGCACTTACAATCACCAGCATGGTAGGAACTCAAACTACTACCATCTGTGAAAAGGCATAGCACTTATAATCACCAGCATGATAGGAACTCAAGCTACTATCATCTGTGAAATGGCTCAGCACTTACAACCACCAGCATGATAGGAACTCAAACTACTATCATCTGTGGAAATGCCATTGCACTTACATCCGAGTACGTGGGAACACATCCCTCAGTCACATCAGAAAGGCTCTCAGTCCTAGACTGAGGATCCCTGGTACCTCACCAGGTAGCTCCATTCAAAGAATGGTGGTAGCCCTTATATCTGACACTAAGTCAGAATGGCTTAGCACTCATATCTGACATGGGAGGAACCTAATCCTTTAGCCATGACAGAATGGATTTAGCCCTTACATCTAATCAAGTGGGAACACATCCCATTGTCATGTCATCAGAATGGCCATGCACTCATATCTGATCATGTGAGAACAAATCTCATGGTCATATCAGAACGGCCCTCAGTCATAAACTGAGTTTTCGTGGTACCTCACTAGGCAGCTCCATTCCATGAATGGAAATATCCCTTATATCTGACCATGTAGGAACCAATCCTACAATAATATCAGAATGGCTTAGCACTCACATCTGACATGAAAGGAACCAATCCTCTCACCATGACAGATTGGCTCAGCCCTTATATTTGACCTGCTCGTCATAATGGCTATGGATCTCAGCACTCATATCTGTCATGGAAGGAACCAATCCTCTTACCATGATAGAATGGATCAGCCTTTATATCTGACCATGGAAGGAACCAATCCTCTCACCATGTTAGAATGGCTATGGGACTCATCACTTTCCCTTGGAGGAAACCTCGATCTGGAGAAAACCAAGCTTCTCCCTGAAGTACTCAAACTTCACTCTAGCCAATGGCTTCATCAATACATCAACTATCTATTCCTTCGTTGCAACATACTGGAGCTTCACTGATCCCCTCTGCACCATATCCCTGATATGGTGATACTTGATCTCGATGTGCTTTGACTTGTCATGGAACACTGGATTCTCTGACAACTTCACGCAACTCTGGTTGTCACAATGTATACAAGTAGCATCCAACTGGAGATCAAATACATCAGACAATAGCTTCTGCAACCATACTGCCTCACAACTAGCTAAACAACCTATGACATACTCTGCTTTAGCTGTACTCAGTGCCACACAAGATTGCTTCCCGCTAAACCAAGATATCACACCTGATCCCATACTGAGGCAACACCCTGAAGTGCTCTTCCTATCAATGGCACTACCTGCCCAATATGAATCAACATAACTCTCCAGGTTAATCTTCTGATTCACATTGTACTTGATCCCATAATCAACTGTACCCTTCAGGTACCTCAGAATATGCTTTGCAGCAATCAAGTGAACATTTCTCGGATCTGTCCAGAACTGGATCAAGGTGTTCACAGCAAAGCGAATGCCTGGTCTTGTGTTCATCAGGTACATCAATGACCCAATCATCTGACAATACATCGTAGCATTGACTGACTCTGATGAAGCATCACTCAATAGCTTCAGGTTCGATGCCATAGGTGAGTCCATATTCTTGCAGTTCATCATCCCAAACCTCTTCAGGATCTCTACTGCATACTTCCCTTATCTAAGGAAGATTCCATCCATACTCTGCCACACTTCCATACCTAGAAAGTAATGCATCATACCCAAGTCCTTCATCTCAAACTCAACAGCAAGATTTCTATTCGTATCAACAATCAACCCATCTGTACCTGTCACAAATAGATCATCTACATATAGTAGAAGCATCACTGGGTTTCCATCTTCAGCCTTGTAGCAAAGGTTGGAATCCACTTTACTCTCAATAAAGCCTAGATTCATTAGTAATCTATCCATCCTATCATACCATGTCAAACCTTAGGATCTTCTACAGTCACTCCCTCTGAAGCGGAGCATCATACTCCCTCTGTCTTCCGTACTCTATGCACTGAAACATTCTGTACGGGAGTGACAAGTAGTATCCATCTTAGGATCATTTGATACCAATATCCTCTATTTTGAACTTTTTCAAAAGTTCTTCTCTCATCCATCTATGAGCTTGACATCCTTTATCAATCTTGTAGCAAAGGTTAAGATATTCATCAGGCTCATCATGTATGTGTTATCCCATGGGTGTCTTCTGAACTCGTACAAGGCCTTCTTTCATTTGCACACATGATTATGCATGTCACGTAACTTCACTTTCAGTGGCTGCAAATGTCTCTTCGTAGTCTAGGCCTTCTTTCATGAGAGGCTTCGTGCTACGAATATTTCTTTGTATCCCACGATGTTTCCATCTACTGCATGATAGAGCTACTAACTTCTCTTCATGTGTCGATATTGCATCCTAGACATCATTCTTCTTGAACTGGTATTCCCTTTCTTCTTGGTTACTTCTTCATCGCTTGAAGGTTCTGCATCAATGATGTCACTAAACTTGTCATATTATTCCTTGTCTTTGAACTGTCGTCACTTGTTCTTCGGAACAAGTCTTTATTCTTCTTTGCTTGTAGGTGATTATTTATGTGATCTTTCCTACAAGTCAAATGCGTTTGTATGGTTAGAAACATTTCATAAGGAATATTCATAGTGGGAAGTTATTATGCATAAATATATGATCATGCAACTACTTTAGCCAATACAACATTCATCCATATCTCAAGAAACGTTTCTAGATGCCTTCCATCTCTACCAGGACAACATTGAGATTGTGCACTAATCCAATATGTCAGCAAAGAGGTTTCATTCTAGATAAGTAGCAATGGAGAGTTGTATAGCACCATGAGCTACTTACCCATCACATGCATATTAGTAGTATACTGTCGTTAATGCAAACATCCTATCATGCATAATACATGAACTGAATATAAATAAATGCATAACAAAACAATATCATGAAATGACAATTGAATACTTATCTTTATTTGTTTCGTGGATAGACTCCTTCTTGAGTCTTTAGATTCATCGTCTTCTTCATTCATAATATCATCATTTCTTATCCAAATGCTAAGGTGGATAAGAATTTCTTCAAGAGTTGAGTTCTTCATATTCCTCATTGCTTGAGGGATCTTCTTTGGATGGTAAGAGCTTGATCTTCAGTTGCTCCCGCCTTCTCTTCTCGAGCTTCTTCTTCTTATGTGTTCTCTTCCCAGAGACTACTGAAAGTAATCACTTCCTTTTCACACACATTCCTCAAATGAATGAATCCCATGATCCTGAAAAGGCCATTCAAGGTGTCCATCACCACTTCTGCATTCTTCACTTCTTCTTTTACCACTTTAAGTTGTTCTTTGATTTGAGAGACCCTTGTGACTGCATGGTCTCTGCATTCTGGATCTTCACATTCTTCAACTGGTTTCTTAAGGTCATCTTCTGATATATGTTCTTCCATTCAAATATATTCGTTAAAGAATCAAACATCTTCAATTTCTTTAGGGAATACACTTGTAGTACAAGTTGATTTGTTACTGAATCAACAATGATCTTCTTGGCCTTGACCAAGTTCTTCTTGTGTAAGGCTTATAACCTCATCTCCCTCTGGAACTGGAACCTCTATACTCATGTAGGTGTCCAATCCATTTTCTTCAAAGAGATCATATACTTCTAGGTCTTGGAAGTTGTCAAATTCCCCAAGCTTTTCATCAAGATGATGTGATAGATCACTTTGAAATGAGAACCTCAAATGAAAATAGCGAAGGATTAGATCTTACTGATTTGAGGTGTCCATCCTGGTTCCGTAGCTGGCTGATCTAGGGTTTGTCACAGAAACCCTAATTTTAAAAACTTGGACTCTTTTAGATCTGATTGGATAGATATATAGATATATTCAAATGGATCTCTCCAATGTACTCCTTTTCTGAAAACAGTGGAGGAAAGCTTTCGGAACAGGAAGCCCTAACTTTCCAATTTTTTCTGCAAAAAATGTCTGTCGCTGTTTCTATTATATCTCCTAAATTATTTCTCCTCTGTGTCTGAAAGTTTGCAATGAGGTAACTGCGCATGTTCCAGATCCAACAACATAGGTTTCAGTAGAATTGGTTTCACCATTTGGTATTTATTATCCTTTTCCCAAGGTGACCTGTTACAAGACTGTTTAGAACAACTCAGTTGTACGGACTTCCACATGTCACTGGTTGATATTCTGAGTATAATATTTGGACCACCAAAATTAAATTTCGTACCCTTTTTGGAACATCTTCAGGAATTCCATTTGGACCTCAGTAGACGAAGATATTGCAATTCTCCCCAGGTGTCCTGTTTAGGGATGAATTCTGGAAGAGGCTGAAACCCTAACTTAGAGGGATCATATCTCCCAAAATATAGAGAATCTAGGGATTTTTTTTGGATAAAGTGTACATCCGAATTTTTTATTCGTCCCCTGCAATTTTCCACTCCTGATCCTTCGCCCATCTCGGGATATAGTGAATGTACCAAAACTTAGCAGTTTTAATATTTAGGGTTTTTCTAGCTTGAGGTCAAACTAGGGTTTGACTTTCCTGAAGTTTTACCCAACCAAATTTCCTGATCCAGGTCTATAAACTTCGATTTTTATGAGGAGAACAATCCTATGCTAGTCTCATTCAAAAATTCCTCTTCTATAGAAATCCCTAATTTCCACACTGAAAATTTAAAATGCTCGGAATCGAATTCCGCTTCGACAGAAAGATGCGCCCTTCAATGGAGAGTCATCCTAGCATAACTTTACTGATGGATTGTGGAGAGAGACCCAAAAAGTAAGAAGCCATAGCTTTTGTAGCTGCACAATGTCTTCTTCTCAGGTTAGCTCTGATACCATGTTAGTTTTTCATCATTCAAGCTAGCATTATGATCTTAGGATCTTTTAACTGAGAGAATAACAAGCACAACAATAAAACATAAGCACATCACAAGAGACAAGAGACACAAAGAGTTTTCCTTGGGGAAACCATAAAGGAGAAAACCTTGCAACTTCCTTAGAGATAGAATCAACACCAAAACAGTAAGATCATCTCCTGACAACAGTAGTCTCTCTCTCTCACACACTAAGAGAGCTTCTCCTCTCTCACTCATGCGCCCCAATGACTGAATGTGAGTGTTGCAAGTGAGATAAATAGAGAGGCTCACTCTCTATTTATATTCTTTTGTTCACTTGAAGTGAACTCCAACATGTTGGCCTCACTTAACAATTACTTACTAGAGCCGACATCTCTAGGAGTGTCTAATAACCCTAGTGCTCGACCACTTATGGGGAATTTGCCTCCTCCAACCAATAGGAGGGTAACACAATGGTAGGGACTATTTCCCTAACTTACAATGACTCACCTAGGGTTGACTTCACTAGGATAGTCTAATAACCCAAGGGCCCCACAACTGTGGGGACTTTAACCCTTAACCAATAGGAGGGTTACCCACAATTACTTGACATGAATTTCTCATTACAGAAACTTCCCGGAATAAACATCAGGGTATGACATGACTCAAATACATTACAATACATCCCGGAATAAACATCGGGTTACAATACATAAGAAATATGGATGAATACATTCCGAAGTTACAATTACATCAAGAATACCTAGGTCACATCATTTCCTAGAGAGGGATAGTCATCGACCTAGAAAATATTAAAGCTATCAAAGAATGGCCTACCCCTACTTGTGTCACAGACATTGGGTCATTTTTTGGATTAGTGGGTTACTATAGAAAGGTCATTGAGAAGTTTTCAAGGATTTCAAGTCCCATGACCACCTTACGAAAGAAGGAAAACAAATTCTTGTGGACAACCAAGTGTAGGGAAAGCTTCCAGAATCTTAAACAACTCTTGACTACTCCACCTATACTACGAATTGTGGATCTCAATGGGGATTTCATTGTTTGGAAAGATGCAAGAAATGAGGGACTTGGAGGAGTCCTCAAGCAAAATTATTGCATAATCTGTTACGAGTCATGAACATTAAAAGAACATGAAAAAAATTATCCTACACATGATATTGAGGTAGTGGCCATTATCCACACCTTGAAGATGTGGAGGCACTACCTCATGGGGAAGAAGTTTCTCCTAAATATAGACGACATAATTCATAAGTATTTGTTCAACCAACCAGATCTAAATGCCAGGAAGGAGAGATGGTTGGCCTTCCTTAGGGAGTACCACTTTGAATTAAAGCACATAAAGGGAAAGGTAAATAAAATTGTCGATGATTTAATTCGATGAGATCATATTTTGTATGAGGTAACTTTGAGCTAAATTGATTCATATTTGCATCATAGGATCAGAATGACAAGCAGAGTTAATGATTTCTATGCTGAAATCATAAAAAATATTCAGGAGGACAGGTTATTTCAACAACGTAAAGAATATAAGGTAGACGAACCAATACTATTGTGGTCCAAAGAGATACTATATGTTCTGGAGGGAGGAGACAACAGGTCCATCATTCTAATAGAGTTCCATCGAAATACCTACTCGAGGCATCCAGGATATCAAAAGATGATATCAACAGTAAATAAACACTTTTTTTGGCGTAAGTTAAATGCCATCATAGCACTATTCATCTCAAAATGACAAGAGTGTCAAGTGGTCAAAGCTGAGAACCAACATCCTTCAGGGTTACTACAACCATTACCCATTGTGGAATGGAAATGGGAAGTTATTAGTATGCATTTCATTACAGTTTTGACAAAAATAAAGAAGCATAATGAATCCATCTTTGAAGTGGTCGATAAGTTGTCAAAAGCAGCACACTTTATTCTAGTTAAGTAAACTTACAAGGTAGTTTACATTGCTGACATATTCCTAAAGGAGATATTTTGATTGCATGGGATACCCAAGGAAATCATCTCAGATTGAGATACCAAGCTTACCAGTAACATCTAGAGATATGTATTCTCTGGCTTAGAGACACAGTTAAATTTTAGTACTGCCTACCACCTGAAGGAAAATGGGTAGAGGGAATGAGTAAATCATATTTTGGAGGACTTGGTTAGAATGTTAGTGATGAACAATCCCAAAATGTGGGAGGATTATTCGCACCTCAAAGATTATTCATATTACAATGGATACCGGGCCTCCAAAAAAATGAGTCCCTTCGTGGTACTCTATGGCCGAAAGTGTAGGACACCGGTGACCTGGGATATCCCAGTAGATAAGATCATGTTAGGGCCAGATTTACTAAAATACCTAGAACATTTAGTCACCAAATTACAATAGAATCTCAAGGAAGCACAAGACCTCCAAAAAATCTATGCGGATAAGAAAATAAAGGATCAAGATTTCCAAAACAACAAACATGTTTATTTAAATGTAAAAATGAAAATAAGCTCATTGATCTTGGGAAGGTGCAGAAAGTTGGCACCAAGATTTTGTGGACCCTTTGAGATACTGGCTAAGAGAGGACCAGTGGCGTATGAATTAGCTTTACCTGCTCATATAAAGGTTCATAATTTTTTTCATGCATCTCTATTGAAGAAATACGTATATGATACTAAACATGTGATTGATTGGTCCTTGCTACATGTGGATACTGAAGGGGATTTTATGCTAAATCCCCTTCACATTCTTGACAAAAGAGAACTATAGCTCAAGAAGCGAACCATTGTCCAGCTGAAAGTGAAATGGAACCAATTTGGGCCTGATTAGGCCACATGGAAGAATGAAGCCACCGTGAAATAGGCTTACCCTACCTTGCTTCATTATTTCATTTCTAGTCCCTAGAATACCAGAACAATGTTGTTCTAATTGGGGAGGTATGTAATATCACGAATTTTGACCTTGAATATATTTGGCATGAGCCTCACTGCACATGACTTACTTTGGTGATTATGTTTATGTCTATATATTGGGTGTATGCCGCATTGCACATGAGTTATGTTGATTAGATAGATATATTGTCTGTGAGCCAATGCACATGGTTTATTATCTTGTATATGATTATATATGTTAGGCATAGGCTTTTATGGACCAAGCTATTGTATTTATACTGGGACTAGGCCCCGATGTACAGGATTTATTATTATGTGATTGAGCACAAGCCGTAATATATACTGAGATTATTATTTTGATGTATTGTGCAGAAGACTAAATGCATGATTTAGTTCTATGATGTTTTGGGTGTAATCTATGGAACACATGAGTTATGAGATTTTGTCTTGAGCATAAGCTCTAGAACACATTAGTTATGGTTATTTTTGTTTAGCATAAGCTCTAGAGCACATGAGTTATGATATTGGAAGTGTTGGCAACATAAGCCCTGGAGCACTCCAACTTGATGTTGAGCATAAGCTCTTGAGCATCGGATCTTTGGCCATTGTATCCCTAGGTGTATTGTACAAGTGCATCCTAGTATTAGTGTTGAGCGAGAGGCTCTGGAATTGCACTAGTGTAACGCCCAATTGATAGTATTGAGCTTCAAATTTGAATAGAACTAGGGGTTACTATAAATTAAGTGTGTTGACTTGGAAAGACTATGAATAGCACTAACCCTAATAATACTTATTTTAGGTTCTTTAATTGAAATTTTAAATATACTTCTCATCAATGATTGTAAGAACTACAATGAAAATGAGGTAATCCAACATGCAAGGAGGATCTAGAGCTACCGAACCTAGTTGACCAACCAAACCCTACCTGACGATTTGATAAAAAAATAATGTAAACTAAGGGAAGCATCAAATAAATAACTATGATATATGATGACTAAATAATAAGTAAATTTTATATAATATGTATATGAGATTATATATATATATATATATATATATATAAAGGTAACTAAAATAATAAGTGAGAGCCTATGTAGATATTATATCATAAACTAAAATATTTATATAAGTATTCTTTTCTAAAGCTCAAGTAGGAACTAGTAAAAGTTCTTAGTTAAACAAAATAAATATTTATTACATAGAAATCAAACTAAATATTATTTTCAAGAAAATAATGAATTGTTGATTCAAATGAATTTAAACCATCTTCCTTTTTCCAAAATATTACCTATAAGAACAAAGCTAAGACAAGGATTAGGGATTTGATTATTATTCCTCGATGGAATTAGAGAGAATTTTCCAAAACCAAGCACTCTTATATAGAGCCTGATTTCCAAACAACATAAGCCTCACCTTTAGGATTTATAGATCACTTGCATGTTGGAGCCATCTCGGGGGATTCAAATTAGAACCAGGAATGGTTTCGGGTCATGGTTGGGAGGAACGTGGTAGTTCCAAGGTTATCTAGTTATCATTCCTAAGGTCAAAAATGGGAAGTGTTTTATTAATAATGGGTGTTGAAGTGTGCAAGGTTCTTAAGCTATTTCAATATGTATAATTGTAGGTAAGACATTTCTACATTTAAGCTCCTATTGTTTTGATTATGTTTACAGGTTGTGATTACAACCATTTGGTTTGGTATTGAGAGTTGTAATTTACCCTTTATCAGTTTGAATAAATGTTCTGGGTTTTTTTATTAGTTAATATAGAATCTAAGTTTAAATTCTTATATAGATTCTAGGATAAATTTCTTATCAGGTTTATGTTAAACTAGTTTTAAATGTGTATATATGTGTTAGGGTTTAGCCTAGACTCAACATTTATTCCTAATAAAGTTAGAAACCACATATTTCATAAAATATAGAAATAGTATTAAATCCATATATATAAACCCTAAATCCCAGCATCTGTATAATTTCCTCACAAAAATTTATAAAACCATAGTAAGAATAAAAATACTTAAGTATAATATCATAGAGCATTCACAAGGTCTCACAACTTTAACAAAAATAATAACCATCATCAAATAAACTAAAGTATAATATCACAGAGCATTCGCAAGGTCTCACAACTTTAACAAAAATAATAACCGTCATCAAATAAACTATCCATTAAACAAACTATCAAATAAACTATCTATTAAAATAACTAAATCAAAATAAATGATGGAGAGGACATCCAATGAAACGACTAACGAATACACATAATTGTGAACTGGGGATTGAATCCCTCTGCAACCAACAACCATATAAACAATGCGCATTAGTCGCTCCTTAAGAGTTAAAAATAATTCAATAAAATATACAGTCATCCACGAATAACAAATTTCCATCCATCCTGTAAAAGGATAGGAAAACCCATTAAATGTTGTCATATTAGGATTTGACAATGCTGAATCATATAAACTATCTAAAGCTACAACAAAATAAATAAATCACGACGAAACCACCATTCCTCTAACGAATGCTGAAATCTTATTAACGATTGTTGAAAGGAAATAAATTAAACATAAACCATAAATTATCCGGAGTCATGGATCAAACCCAACGTATTATCAATGTTCCAACACCACTATTTTTCTATATAAAAATATATGCATCATTCATTGCTTAAAAATATTAAAAGAACTAAATCAAAATATGTGATGGAAAGGCCATCCAATTAAAAAACTAACCACTAAATAAACATTGACTAGGATCTTCTAAACCGGTTAAATAAATAACAAAAGTGATAATCCAATATCAAATCCCATAAGCTCTGGCTGGGATATTTTAAACCTTTTAAAAGTAATAACAAGCATAACGATAATATCAATTATGAAATATCATAATCTCTAGATGAGAGTGTTTTAAACCTTTCTGAATGAAATAACAAAAATAAACGCCAATCCAAACATCGAATTCGATAATCATTGGTCGTGAGTTTGCCTATGTACTACAGAAAATAAATACATTATATAAACATTCCAGATACACGGGCTATTCCATATAGGAAATATAGGAGTCATGATAATATGACCACTGTCAAAACTATACGGTTATAATAACATCGATGGAATTATAACCTTTAAATAAATAATATCAAATATATGAACGTTGAATAGAGCTAGGGGTTTCCCTCGGCTACGATACCGAAACAAAATTAATATTTCGATATAGCTCATAAATAAACAAACATTGACGAATTTATCTAAGAGTTAAATACAGTACGTAGTTAGGGATTTTCCGCTTCATTGTTATATAGAACAGAAACACCAAAATAAAAAAAATCATTCTAATTTAACAGAGGTAAAACATCATTAAACGCTAAGCAATTCATAAATTACAACGTGGGAATAAACCAAAATTACATCCACATTCAATTAATAATTATCAACAACATGATCATAGTGCCATTGCTAGCAATGGAACTCGTATCTCAGAACATTCATATTAAAATTAAATACAGTTCTCTTGGAAAATGATGTGCTAAATTAAACTAATTAAATAAACCCCTAATTTTTCAAATATGCTCTTGTACACATAGAGCTTCAATTAAAAACAAATAACCATAATTTAAACATAGAGTCTAAAAACAATTAAACATATCACCCATTTACGATATCACTATCACCATTAAAGTCTACACAGTATTAAAACTTAAAACTGCGATTTCATAAATCAAACCAACAAAGAGCTAGGAACAGAGAATAAAAACACCAATATAAAATTTCAAAACATAATATTTTAATTACATTGTAAATAAACCATATTTGTTACCATTTTACAAACAGTCGAACTGGCCATAAACCATAAAATCCCCAAACCCATGATTAAGCCTGAGCTTTGTTACTATTTTCCAAAGCCTGGAAAATCCCAAATGGGAAGCCTTTTACTAACTACAGATAGAGAACCCCCTTTTCTTTGAAAAACCCATAAAAAACCAAATATTTGGTATAATCCCCTTTCGTATGGTCTTACCAGCCAATAATCTTGATGGCCTCTAATCCCTACCATAGTCGGAAGCTGCTCCACACTCATAAAAAATGCAACAAAACCAGAGAGGCATCAAAAGTATGCTTAAAAAAAAACAAAAATGAATGTGTAACATTCAAAAACAACAGAGCTGCATTTGCATACTTGTCAAACAATTCGAGTAAGTGTTGTAACCACTCCTCTATCAGTAAATCCTCAATGATGGAGATCAGCCCCCCTTCACCAACAACAAATTTTTGTGAAAAATAATGGCTTCAAAAAACCTAGCTTTGGTTTTATGTTTTGTGTCAGCGTGGAGGAAGCCACGGAGCTTTCACATGGGCTCATTTAATTTGACAACTAGCCCCCACCATATTTTAGATTTTAATGCATTTTCTATAGTTTTATTCTCATATAGATTTTGTTGTGTTTTAACACAATTCCACAACCCCTTACTGTTTAGATTTAGAGAACTTCTAGGTGTTAGGTCTTATTCCTTTTCTTTTACGCACATGCATGTAGTGTCCCTAAAAATTGAAAAAATAAATTATTAGGCTGGTAAAAAATGCCTATCTTGGACATTAATTGAACTTTGCAGAATGTGTCATACTCTAAATGTACTGTTGTTTTGTCGTAAGTTGTTCTTACGCCGTGTTTCCATATTTCGCGATGCGGTTATTAATATGTTAGTTACGTTGCTATGATGTTAATTACTGTGTAAGTTAGTTAAGTACTTACGTACTTCATTGTTTATTAACATGTGCTTATTGTCGTATACATGGTTCTAACTTAACTTTGTTCTTAGAAACAAAGGGGTGGAGTGGCGGGACTAGTTTCCCTTGTAACCCCGAGAGGTAACGGTTTCATCTTGACACAATGGGCTTACTTAGTTCTGTCGAACTAATGTATTCTTGTCCCATTTATGTGCAGATATACTTGGCATCAGATAACTTGATTATAATGCTTAATGGAAGGTACTGATCATTTGATCACTAGCACTCACATTTGCAGCTCTCATCCTAGTGACATTATGATGTTTGTTATTATTATCGTTACAGTCTTTATGATAGTGACAGGGTCACTATCGCACTTACTATTTGAGTGACTCAGACTTGTTATTTTCTAGACCCTTAATTATCAGGGTGTAATTGTTTTAAGACTTGGATATTCCCTATCATATTCTTACTATATGATTTTCAAAGTTAGTATTTCTAATACATGGTAAAAGCTATGGATTAAATGTTCCATGGAATTTTACATATGCCATAGTCTTAGGGCTTATAGCCTAAGTTCTAAATGATGCATAATGGGTTTATATGATAATGTATCGCATATGAACTATAGGGCTTTGGGTTTGGAGGAAGTTAATGAGAAATAGGGTGGCACCTTTAATGTGCATGGGGAAATGTGGTAGCCCAACTTAGGGCTTGGCTCAACAATGGGGTTTGGTCATTTTCAGCTTAGCTACTTGCACTCTGTTCCTGCATAGTCTGAAGAATGCAATTTCAATGGCTTGGATAGGTATGTGTTCACTCTGTTTTTTTAGCATCATTTTTTGTTTTAGTTGGTTTAACATTGCATACTTCTCATGTGTCTTTCATTCTGTGTTTGCAGGCTGCAGAGTATAGCAAAGGGTTGGGATTTGTGGCTCATGGATAGTGTTGTGGGAAAATCCATACCCATTAGGGTAAGCCTACTTTGTACAAGTGAAAATTTGTTCCCTCCTTTTTCTTGATGGTTGTGACAGAGATGAGACTTGTCGTGGTTGTAATTGCTTGAGTCTGGATTTCATGGATGCATTTGGGGTTGGGGTTTGGCTATGTCTAGAACGAGCTCTACATTTTGGTAAAGCAATAATATTGGGGGTTTTTGTTGTGGAGTTTCGATTGCCATCGGTCCTAAGCTTACAATGTAGTGGAATGTAATTAAATGGTGATTCTGGGCAGTGAAGAGATCCAACGTAAACCTTTGACAGGCTCTATGTATTTTGTTATTAGTGTTTTTGGTTATGTTAAAATAAATGGGCAGCACCATTGCTTGCAATGGTGCAATGGTCGATGGTAACGATTGTGTAAACTTGGTGATGGATTTACAAAGACTGTATTTATAATTTTATGCTACGTCAATTTAAATGATTGTTAAATTGTTGAATGTGTGGATTTTTCATTTGTAGTATGCGTTGGTTTTGTGGATGACGTATGCGATAGCGTTAAGGCTTAAGCCATGCTGTATGGCATCGGCGTTTCTTGCCTTTGTAGTTGTAGAATCTTGTTTACTATTTAATATTTTTGTTATGTATTAAGAAGTGGGGGTTGTCTGTATCATAACCTAGCGACTAGAAATTTGCCGATGTTGGTAACATTGAGAGGGTTAAATTATTGGAAACTTTTGGATATTTTAATGTGTTGGTTGTGTAAAGGGATGATGGACTTATATTACAATGTATATACTTTTATTTGGGTCTTTCGACCACTGTGTAGAGAATTTATGTTTTAAAATCCAGTGTGTGTATAAATCATATAGCATGGCTTTGTAAATTATTAAATTACCTTTACAGGATTCGATCATGGGGCATTTGCTGTGCTGAGGGTTTAAATTTGTAAGGGTTGCAATTTGGGCTTAAACGCCCATAGGAGTCGATCCTACGACCTTTGTGTAATTATGTTTGGTTTAAATGAATACTATAGATGCTATTTGCTTTTTAATTGATTACTGTAAATGGTATACGTTTATTTGTGAATGGTTCTATAAATGATGTTATGGTTATTTTTAATGGTTTACTGTAAGTGGTATTATATTGGATTTTATTATAGTGGCCATTGTATTTATGGTATGTGATTCTTACAAATGTAATTTATAATGTTTAGATGGATTGATCGGTTGTTTATGCGATCGGTTATTTATGTGCATAATTGTATAATGTATTAAGACATCGTGGACCATTAGATAGTCTTGCTACTTGGACTATTGATTGGATTTATGATAATAATAATTGATAAAGTCATAATGTTTAAACAGACCTTGAGAGGTCTTGGTTGATTCCTATCTTAGCTTTAGTATTTGAAGTGTATGGTTATTCTTAGATGTGTTCATTCGTGTTGATAATTTAACTTTATATTTCTGTTTTATAACTAATAATATATATATATATTTGTTATCTTCTATTTATTAAATTTATTTAACTATGTTGTATGATTTATTCTAAAGTTTGAAACTTAATTCTAAACTAGTCTTTTATTTATAACATGGCTCTGCTGACAATATGAAGTCTGACAGTAGAGTACATAGGTAAATGAATAGCTATGTACTTATTAGAAATAATTCCTAGGGTGTAGGAAAAACAAGGTTTAAGCAGTAAAAGACAATACATAAGTAAAACTAAAAGTACAAAACCCTTCATAAATCTTTAAACAAGAATTAAATTACAGCCTAGGGTTTATAATGAAAAATGTAAACCATAAAAGAATTTGATAGGAAAAAAAGGAACATAGGGTTAGAAAGTATAATATAAATGCTTGCATAAATTATCCAGGTCTTATTCTAGAAAATGAAATAGGCAGTAAAGAACCTCATACATGTAACTTGAAGCTCTTCTAATGGCTTAAACCTACACACTCAATTACCCAACAGTAACAATTCATAGGCAGATATGACCTCTGTAAATATGATTGAATCACTTGGGAACAACCATGTTACACCCAACCATGACCCGAAACCGTTCCTAGTTTCAATTCAAATCCACTTGAGTTGCTTCCAACGTGCAAGTAGCTTAGAGTTCCTAAGGTAAGGCTGTCCTAACTGGTATATCAGGTCTGGATTAGTTCTCATTTTTTTCTCCTTAGGAAAATGTTCTCCAAGAACTCTCTTGAGAATAATTAGGTAGAATAATGACTCCAAAAGATGGAAGAGATCCCTAAGCCTCTCCTTGGATTGGGACTTTCTAGACATACTTTTCAGTCAAAGGAGCAGTTAAATCAATAACCACTTCATTTCTTGATTTAACTCTTTTTTTCTAATTTGGTACTTTTAATATTTTACCTTAGGAACTTTTAACTAGTTCCTAAATGGAATTTTATAGGTATTATACTATTTAATTTTTATCTTAGTAATAATATTAATAGATGGAAATTTTCCTTCTTTCTTACATTATTAATATTATCACTATGTGTACTCTTTATACATACTCTGTATAAAATATATAATAATATATTATTTGGTAACATTTGTCTTAGGGTATCACATATTGTGACCCTTAGACTTATCACACTTTCTTCATTAAGGTCATTAGGTAGATGGTTAGGTCTACTAGGCTAGGCAACTCTAAACATCCTTGCATGTTGGGTTCCCTCGTATAACATGGTAGTTCTTGAGTACTTCATGAGAATACAGAAATTCAAAATTTCATTTAATTCACTTATAAATAAGTCATATGAGATCAATATTTTTCTCGAGTCTTTTTCACTCGGGAATCATTTATTCTTTCCAGTAACTCCTAGCGCTTACCAGAGCCCATACTCAATGCTAAAAATAGGGAGTTACAAACTTAGTGCAATTCCAGAGATATTCGCTCAAGACTAATGCTGGGATGTACCTGTAGGATACACCTAAAGATACAATGGCCAAGGATCCGATGTTCTAGAGCTTCATGCTCAACACAAACATAAATTTATCCATGTGCTCTAAATATCCTCGCTCAACACAAAACATCTCATCAATCATGTGCTTCAGGGTCCACACCCAGCACAGGAAAACATATATATATATATATATATATATATATATATATATCATATGCAATTGGTTTACGCCCAGTATATCAAACAAATCATCATTTTCACATGCATTGTGGTCTTCGACCCAATATATCAAAATAAAACATCAAGGTAACATCATAATCAATGGGGCTCATGTTGATAAGTGTTAGGACCAAAATTTGGGATATTACATCCCTCCTTGCTTAGAAAAACACCGTCTAAGGTGTTCAAGGGACTCAGAATGAAATCATGAAACAATGCTGGGTAAGTTTCTTATGGTGGCATAATTGTCCCAAGTATCCTCATCGGCTTTGAAGTGCTTCCATTGCACTTTCAACTAGACTACGGTGTGCTTCCTGATTTAAACCTCTCTCTTGTCCAATATATCAAGGGAAAACTCCCCTTCATATTCCACTTATAATAAGGACCAATCAACCACATGTTTAGTATCATAAACACATTTTTTTAATAATTATGCATGGAAAACATTATGGACTCTTATGTGCACAGGTAACGCTAGTTCATATGCCACTAGCCCTCTCTTGGCCAGTATTTCAAAGGGTCCACAAAACCTAGGTGCTAACATACCACACCTTCCCAAGCTCAATGAGCTTCGTTTTACTTTTACTTTCAAGTAAACATGGTCTCCTATTTAATAATTTTTATATTTTCTTTTCTTATCTGCGTAGCTTTTCTGTCAGTCTTTTGCTTCTTTAAGTTTCACTTGGACCTTGGTAACCAGCTATTCCAGGTCCTTTAATAAATCTGGCCCTAACATGAGTCGATCCATCAGGTTATCCCTAGTAACCAGTGTTCTACACTTTTGTACATAGAGTACCTCAAAGGGACTCATCTTGGAGAAATTCTGGTAACCGTTGTTATACACAACCAATATTATTTCCACTTAGTGGGGTTGTTCATGAAATACATCCAAAGCATGTCCTCAACAATCTAGTTTACCCTTTCTGTTTTCCCTTCTGTCTACGAGTGATAAGCAGTACAAAATTTCAACTGCATCTCTAATCCATAGAATAAATATCTCCAAAATTTTCGGGTAAACTTTGTATCTCGATCAAAGATGATTTCCTTGGGTATCCCTTACAATCTAAATATCTTCTTCAACAAGATATTGACAATGTGTACTGTGTTGTAGGTCGACTTCACTGGAATGAAGTGTGTTGCTTTAAACAATTTGTCAACTAATATAGAGATAGAATCATTTTGTTTCTTACTTTTTGGTAGACCTGTGATTAAATACATACTAATGACCTCCCACTTCCATTTCGGAATGGGTAGTGGCTTCAGCAATCCCGAAGGATGTTGATGCTTAGATTTGACCAGTCGGCATTCCTGACATTTCGCGATAAACAACACAATATCGGCCTTTAACTTAGCCCAGAAAAAAGTGTCTCTTAATGGTGGATATCATCTTTTGATATAACAGATGCCCCAAGTAGGGTGTCCAATAAAATTCCATGAGGATACCGGACCAAATGTCCCCTCCTTTTGGAATGGACAAACTCACTTTGGACCATAGCAGTCTTGTTTCTTCTACCTTGTACTCTTTTTGTTGTTGAAACAACTGGTCCTCTTGGACTTTCTTGAGGATTTCAACATAGAAAGGGTAAACTCTATTGGACATTCTAATCCTCTTGTGCAAATCCGAATCGTTTTGACTTAATGTCACCTCATATATCATATGATTTTGTCAAGTCAAAGCATCAACGATCTTGTTCTTTTTTCCCTTAATATGCTTTAGCTCGAAATGGTACTTGCTAAGGAAAGCCAACCATCTCGCTTTCCTAGCATTCATATTTGGTTGCTCAAATAAATAATTCAGACTCATATTGTCTATCTTCAGAAATAATTTCCTTCCCATGAGGTAGTTCCTCCACATATTCAATGTGTGAATGATGGAAGATAACTCAAGATCGCGTGTGGGGTAATTATGCTCATGTTCTTTTAACTTTCACGATTCATAACAAATCTCATAATCATTCTGCAAGAGGAATCCTTTGAGTCCTTCCTTGCTTGCATCCATGCAAACTATGAAGCCCCCATCAGGATTTGCAATTCGTAGTATCAGTGCGGTCATAAAAAGATGTTTAAGCTTTTGAAAACTTTCCTTGCACTTGGTCATCCATAAGAACTTATTTTCCTTCTTTTGCAAAGCGGCCATGGGATAAGCTATTCTCAAGAATTTCTCAATGAACTTCCGATAATATTTGGCTAATCCCAAAAAGGAACTAATGCTTGTGACACTAGTAGGGGTAGCCTAGTCTTCTATGCCTCTAATGTTTTTCGAGTCCACAGCTATCCCTGTCTTAGAGATAATGTGACCTGAGTACTGTATCTATGGTTTGTAAAAATCACATTTACTAAAATTGGTGTACAACTGGTGTTCTCGTAACACCCGTAGTACTATGTGAACGTGTTCCTCGTGTTCCTCTTTACTCTTAGAGTAAACTAGTATGTCGTCTATAAAGACCAAAACAAATTTATCCATATATTTAATGAATATACTATTCATCATACACATAATGTTCGAGGGTGCATTGGTCAACCCAAACGACATTACTACAAACTCGTAGTGCTCGTACCTTGTACGAAAGGAGGTTTTGTGAATATCCTCATCCTGAATTTGTAGCTGATGGTACCCGAATCACATGTCGATATTTCAAAATATCTTGGCTCCTTCTACTTGATTGAACAAGTTATCGATCCTAGGGAGTGGGTAACAGTTCATGATAGTCAACTTGTTAAGATAATGGTAATCGATGCACATCCACATTGTGCCAAGTTTTCTTCTTTATGAAAAGAATCGATGCTCCCCAAGGGGACACATTTGGTTGGATATATCCTTTTTCTATCAACTCCTACAACTGCAATTTGAGTTCCACCAACTCTGGTGCACTCATGCGGTAAGGGGATTTTGAAGCTGGAACTAATCATGGTGTCAGTTCTATGGAAAAGTCTAGGTCTCACTTCGGAAGTAATCTAAATATTTCCTCAAGGAATACGTCCTTGAATTCTACAAGAATGGGAAATTCCTCTATGCGTTGTTCTCTCTTAGCCTCTATGTCTCAGATATTTACTACAAACAACTTCCAGCCTTTTCTAATGCACTTCTTTGCTTGTAAGGAAGATATATGCCTTAATGAAACTTTCTTTGGTGTGCCTTTAATATTGACTTGATTCCCTTGGTTATATGTACACAAGATTGACTTGTGTAAGCAATCGAGCATGACATGGTGTTGTTCCAACCAGTCCATGCTGATAAGTATATCATATGGTCCTAAAGGTAGGATGTTCCGGTTTACTTTCATAGGATAACCATTCAGGTCTACCTCACAATATTTAACTCTTTTCGAAAATTTATTTTGCGTACCTGTGGCTAATTGTACCAACCAAGGTTTATCACGTTTTTCTTTTCCTAGTTTACATATGTCAACAATTTTAGGTGATACATAGCTCCAACAAGCACTGAGGTCAATCAGTGTTGAAATAGAAGTGTTCAAGATCTTACCTTCTATCTCAACCAAGGTATCCTGAGGTCTGCATGTCGGCAATCAAAGGCTGCATAAATCCACAGTGTTCTAGCTATGTCCTCTACCATTGTTCTTCTTGTAAGTTGTGCAAGACCCATGCTTCATTTCCATCATTTGATATGTAGACGGGCAGCATTGGCTCCCCCAGCTGCTATTGGCTTGTTAGCATTTGGAGTTGGTATGTATGGTTTTGTAGCAAATTTGTTGAAGTTCTTGTTCGTTGGGAAACTATTGTTATGTTTCTTATACGGGGCTGGGTTACAACCCGGTTTGCGGTTGTGAGAAAAGTTCTTAGACTTGTCTTTGTTTCTATTCATTTTCTCTTGCCTTAGTTTCCATGCTCATGGTAGAGCCTAGCTTTGTGAATTGTGGTGTTCAATGTTTTAGGCATGTCGAACTCAATCCTTTCCTGAAATTTGGGAGGAAGACATCCTAAAAATGGTTGGATATTTACCTTTTCATCCTTGATATATGGTACATAATGAAACAGATCTAGAAATATGTTAATAAAAGCATCCATAGTCATGGATCCCATACGCAACTCGTGAAACTATTTCAACTTTCTGTCGAAGAATCTTTTCGACATATATTTTTCTTGGAAGATATTGTGGAAATTACTCCAGCATTTTTGTTACACCATATTTCTTGGTATGTTTCAAGTCTCTCCACCATCTCGTTGATTTTCCATTTAAATAGTAGATGGCAAGTCGAGCCTTCATTTCGCTAGAGTAGTTATGAACTCGGAAATATTTTCTCATACCTAACATGCATTCTTCATATTTCTCCCTCAAGTTCACCTCTTCCTCATGGGTTGCGGCTCTAATTTTTTGAACTCCCCCTGGAGATTGTCATCACTTTTTTGTTTCTTTCTGCATAGAGAAAGATAGTCCTCACTTGAAGGACTGTGATGTTCTCCTTTTGGAGGTTCAGGGGTATGTTCCTCTTCTTCTCTTGGGTTGCTGGCCCATTTATGATAAGGTTCCTTCTTGTGCATGTTTGTGGAATGAGTGGGTTTCCCCTGTGGGATTCCCCCCGCCATATTTTTCAACAAATCTTCATTAATTTCTTGTTGTTCCTTTCTTTCATTCAGATTTTCATCTTTGAAAATTTGCAAGTCTGCTTGAAGACTTTGTATGGTTTTCATAATGTCAGAATTCAGTTCCAACACTAGTTCTGCTTCCTGGGTGTGGCTATTATCTTCTTCAGTGTTCATGATCTGAACCGTTCTGTAAAAATTCCTAAAATTGCAAATTTTTAATAACAAGAAATTTTTTTGTTAGTTAAAAAAATTTAAAACATACTTTAATTTCCTTGCAATGAATGTTTGGTACACCTATTAGGTCTCTTAGTGTTGAAACTGAGATTTGATACCACTTGTAATTTCCCCAAAACCTGAAAATAAAAAAAATATTATTAGGCTAGTCAAAACTGCCTATGCTGGACATTAATTGAACTTTGTGGAATGTGTCATACTCTAAATGTACTGTTGTTTTTTCGTAAGCTGTTCTTACGCTCTGTTTCCATATTTCTCGATGCAGTTATTAATATGTTACTTACATTGCTATGATGTTGATTACTATTTGTACTTTGGTTAAGCATTTGTTGTGTAATTTAGTTAACTGCTTATGTACTTCATCATTTATTAACATGTGCTTATTGCCGTATACATAGTTCTAACTTAACTTTGTTCTTGGAAACAAAGGGGTGGAATGGTGAGACTAGTTTCCCTTGTAACCCTGAGAGGTAACAGTTTATACTTGACACAACGGGCTTACTTAGTTCTGTTGAACTAATGCATTCTTGTCCCATTTATGTGCAGGTATACTTGGTGCCAGATAACTTGATTGTAATGCTTAATGGAAAGTATTGATCATTTGATCACTGGTGCTTGCATTTGCAGCTCTCATCCTACTGACATTACGCTGTTTTTTATTATTATCCTTATAGTATTTTTTATAGTGATGGGGTCACTATCGCACTTACTATTTGCATGACTCGGACTTGTTATTTGCTAGACCCTTAATTATAATGGTGTAATTGTTTTAAGACTTGGCTATGCCCTATCATCTTCTTACTATATGATTTTCAAAGTTTGTATTTATAATACGTGGTAAAATTTATGGCTTAAATGTTCCATGGCATATAACATATGCCATGGTCTTAGGGCTTATAGCCTAAGCTCTAAACGATGCATAGTGGTTTTATATATATCACATGGAATGGGTTTATATATATGACATGGAATGGGTTTTTATGATAATGTATCGTGTATGAACTATAGGGTTTTGGGTTTGGAGGATGTTAATGGGAAACATGGTGGCGCATTTAATGTGCATGGGGAAATGTGGTAGCCCAACTTAGGGCTTGGAGAAACGATGGGGTTTGGTCATTCGCAACTTGGTTGCTTGCACTCTGCTCCTGTGCAGTATGAAGAATGTGATTTCAGTGGCTTGGATAGGTATGTGTTTGCTCTGTGTTTTTATCATCATTGGTCGTTTCAGTTGGTTTAACATTGCATACTTCTCATGTGCCTTTCGCTTTGTGTTTGCAGGTTGTAGAGTATAACGAAGGGTTGGGATTCATGGCTTGTGGATAGCGTCGTGGGCAAAGCCATACCCATTTGGGTAAGCCTGCTTTGCACCAGTGCAAACTTGTTCCCTCCTTTTGCTTGATGGTTATGATAGAGATGAGACTCGTTGTGGTTGTAATTGCTTGAGTCTATTTTTCATGGATGCTTTTGGGGCTGGGATTTAACTATTTCTTGAACGAGCTCTATGTTTTGGTAAAGTGATAGACTTGGGGGTTTTTTTGGTGGGGTGTTGATTTCCATCGGGCTTGAGCTTACAATGTAATGGAATGTAATTAAATGGCGATTATGGGCAGCGAAGAGAGCCTGGTTAAACCTTCAAAGCGGCTCTATGTATTTTCTAATTAGTGTTTTGGGTTATGTTAAAAGCAATGGGAAACACCATTTCTTGCAATGATGCAATGGCCGATGGTGACAATTCTGTAAACTTGGTGATGGATTTATAAAGACTGTTTTTATAATTTTATGATTCGTCAATTTCAATGGTTGTTAAATCATGGACTGTGTGGATTTTACATTCATAATATGCGTTGGTTTTGTGGATGACTTATGCAATAACATTAAGGCTTGGGTCATGTCGTATGGCATTGGCGTTTCTCTCCTCTGTAGCTGTAGAGTCTTGTTTATTATTTAAGATTCATGTTATGTATTCAGAAGTGGGGGTTTTCTGTAGCATAACCCAATGAATAGCAATTCATCATTGTTGGTAACATTGAGAAAGCTAAATTATTGGAAAATGTTGGTTATTTTAATGCATTGGCTGTGTAAAGGGACAAGGAAATTAGATTATAGTGTATATACTTTTATTCGGGTCTTTTGACCACTGTGTGGAGAGATTATGTTTTAAAAATCATCCTGCTTATAAATCATATAGCATTGCTTTGTAAATTATTAAAATACCCTTACACGATTCAATCCTGGGGCTTTTTCCATGCTAAGGGTTTAAATGAATACTGTAGATGTTATTTGGTTTTTAATTGATTACTATAAATGGTATACGTTTATTTGTGAGTGGTTCTGTAAATGATGTTATGGTTATGTTTAATGCTTTACTGTAAGTGATATTATATTGGCCATCATATTTATGGTATGTGATTCTTACAAATGTAATTTATAATGTTTAGATGGTTTGATCGGTTGTTTATGCGATGGGTTATTTATGTGCATAATTGGTATAATGTATTAAGATATCATGGACCATTATATGGTCTCGATACTTGGACTCTTGATTGGATTTATGATAATAATAATTGATAAAGTCATAATGCTTAAACATACCTTGCGATGTTTTGGTTGATTCCTATCTTAGCTTTAGTATTTGAAGTGTATGTCTATTCTTGTATGTGTCTATTAGTGTTGATAATTTAGATTTAAAGATGGTCATCTACGCAGTAGTAAATTGATAAAGAGGAGCTGCGTTCGCTTCTAACTGTCTCCTGATGATGATC
>LPNX010333767.1:76057-144719 GCA_001517045.1 Pseudotsuga menziesii | reverse complement strand
AGCATGGCTCTGCTGACAATATGAAGTATGTCAGTAGAGTACATAGGTAAATGAACAGCTAAGTACTTATTAGAAATAATTCCTAGGGTGTAGGAAAATCAAGGTTTAAGCAGTAAAAGACAATACATAAGTAAAACTAAAAGTACAAAACCCTTGATAAATCTTTAAACAAGAATTAAATTACATCCTAGGGTTTATAATGAAAAATGTAAACCCTAAAAGAATTTGACATGAAAACAAGGAACATAGGGTTAGAATGTATAATATAAATGCTTGCATAATCTAGCTAGCTCTTATTCTAGAAAAAGAAATATGCAGTAAAGAACCTCATACCTATCACTTGAAGCTCTTCTAATGGCTTAAATTTGCACACTCAATTACCCATCATTAACAATTCATAGGCAAATATGACCTCTATATAGATGACTGAATCACTTGGGAAATACCATGTTCCACCCAACCATGACCTGGAACTGTTCCTCATTTGAATATGGATCCCCCCGAGCCGGTTCCAACATGCAAGTAGCTTAGAGCTCCTAAGGTAAGGTTGTCGTAATTGGTATATTAGGTCTGGATAATTTCTCTTTTTTTCTCTTTAGCAAAATGTTCTCCAAGAACTCTCTTGAGAATAATTAGGTAGAATAATGACTCCAAAATATGGAATATATCCCCAAGCCTCTCCTTGGCTTGGGACTTTATAGACAACCTTTTCAGTGAAAGGGGCAGTTAAATCATGAATCACTTCATTTCTTGATTTAACCCTTTTTATTTAATTGGTACTTTTAATATTTTAACTTAGGAACTTTTAACTAGTTCCTAATTGGAATTTTATAGGTATTATACTATTTAATTTTTACCTTAGTAATAATAGTAATAGATGGAACTTTATCTTCTTTCTTACATTATTAATATTATTACTATGTGTACTCTTTATACATACTATGTATAAAATATATAACAATATATTATTTGGGAACATTTTTCTTAGGGTATCACATATTGTGATCCTTAGACTTACAACACTTTCTTCATTAAGGTCATCAAGTATATGGTTAGGTATATTATGCTAGGAAACTCTAAACATCCTTGCATGTTGGATTCCCTTGTATAACATGGTAGTTATTCAATACTTGATGAGAATAAAGAAATTCAAAATTTCATTTAATTAACTTATAAATAAGTCAGATGAGATCAATATTTTTCTCAAGTCGTTTTCACTTAGGAATCATTAATTCTTTTCAGTAACTCCTAGTTCTTACTAGAGCCCATAATTAATGCTAAAAACGGGGATTTTCAAACTTAGTGCAATTCCAGATATCTTCGCTCAACACTAATGCTAGGATGTACTTGTAGGATACACCTAGGGATACAATGGCCAAGGATCCGATGTTCCAGAGCTTATGCTCAACATCAACACAGAAGGATCTAGGTCTTATTCCCAACACTTCCAAATTATCTTTTCATGTGTTCTGTATCTTTATGCTCAACACAAATGTCTCAAGACTCATGTGCTCCAAAGCTTCTTGCTCAACACAAACATCATTTTACCCATGTGCTCCAGAGCTCCTTCCTCAACAAAAAGCATCTCATCATTCATGTGCTTCAGGTTCCACACCCAACTCAAGCAAACATACATACATACATACATACATACATACATACATACATACATATATATATATATATATATATATATATATATATATATCATATGAAATTGGCTTACACCCAGTATATCAAACAAATCATCATGTTCATATACCATGTGCTCTTTGACCCAGTATATCAAAATAAAACATCAAGGTAACATCATAATCAATGGGGCTCATTCCCATAAGTGTTAGGTCTAAAAATTAGGATATTACATCCCTCCCTACTTAGAATAATAGCGTCCTTGGTGCTCTAGGGACTCATAATGAAATCATGAAACAAGGCGGGGTAATCCTTTCTCATGGTGGCTTCATTCTCCCAAGTAGCCTCATCAGCTTTGAAGTGCTTCCATTGCACTTTCAACTGGACTATGGTGTGCTTCCTGAGATGCACCTCTCTCTTATCCAATATATGAATAGGTTAAGGCGCAAACTCCCCTTCAGGTTCCACTTGTAATAAGGACCAATCAACCACATGTTTAGTATCATAAACATATTTATTTAATAATGATGCATGTAAAATATTATGGACTCTTATGTGCGCAGGTAACGCTAGTTCATATTCCACTGGGCCTATCATGGCTAGTATTTCAAAGGGTCCACAAAACCTAGGTGCCAACTTACCACACCTTCCCAAGATCAACGAGCTCCATTTTGGTTTTACTTTGAAGTAGACATGGTCTCCTATTTGACAATATTTATCTTTTCTTTTATTATTCATGTAGCTTTTCTACCAGTCTTATGATTCTTTAAGGTTCTCATGGACATTGGTAACCAATTGTTCCAATTCCTTCAGTAAATCAGGCCCTAACATGAGCCGATCCACCGTGCTATCCCAAGTAACCGGTGTTCTACACTTTCGTCCATAGAGTACCTCAAAGGGACTCATCTTAGCGGAATTCTAGTAACCCTTGTTATACAAAAAATGTGCAAGATGTAGGTAGTCTTCCCACTTAGTGGGTTTATTCATGAAATCCATCCTAAGCATGTCCTCAACAATCTAGTTTACCCTTTCTATCTGCCCGTCTATCTACGAGTGATAAGCAGTACTAAAGTTCAACTGCATCTCTAATCCGAAGAATAAATATCTCCAAAATTTTCTGGTAAACTTTGTATTTCGATCCGAGATGATTTCCTTCGGTATCTCATGCAATCTAAATATCCCCTTCAAGAAGATATCGACAATGTGTACTTCCTTTTAGGTCGACTTCATTGGAATGAAGTGTGTTTCTTTTGACAATTTGTCAACTACTACAAAGATATAATCATTTTTTTTCTTAATTTTTGGTAGACCTGTGATAAAGTCCATACTAATGACCTCCCACTTGCATTCTAAAATGGGTAGTGGCTACAACAATCCCGGAGGATGTTCATGCTCAGCTTTGAACAGCTGACATTCCTGACATTTCGTGATAAATAATGCAATGTTGGCCTTTTAACTTAGGCCAGAAAAAGTGTCTCTTAATGAAAGATATTATGTTTTGATATTCTGGATTCCTCGATTAGGGTGTCCGATGAAATTCCGTGAGGGTGCTAGACCGAATGTCCCCTCCTTCTGGAATGTTCAATCTCTCTTTGGACCATAGCAATCCTGTTTCATCTACCTTGTACTCTTTTTATTGTTGAAACAACTTGTCCTCCTGGACTTTCTTGAGGATTTATACATAGAAAGGGTAAACTTTGTTGGCTTTTCTAATCCTCTCATGCAAATCCAAATCAGTTTGACTTAATGTCACCTCATATATCATATGAGTTCATCGACTCGAAGCATCAACAATCTTGTTCTTTTTTCCCTTAATATGCTTTAGCTCGAAATGGTACTCGCCAAGAAAAGCCAACCATCTGGCTTTCCTATCATTCAAAACTAGTTGCTTGAATTGTAGAAATAATAGATCAATGCTATGAGAAATGATGCTAAGAAGAATCACAGGAAATAGATATTGCTACTAAGAATTCTCACAAGCATACACATGAAAAATAGAGAGAAGAAAAGAGACTGAATCACATGAATGAAGGGATGAATATTGGTGTGTATCCTTCCATTGGATAATGATGAATAATAGTGTACATAAATAGTACATCCCTCATAGGAAAATAAATTTGTATGGAAACAACTCGTAAAGCTCAAAAAGGATGACTTACCAAAATATAGCAAACCCCCATATGTGGATAAAGCACTTACCAAATCTATCAAGGACCTCACGAGTTGAAAAAAGCATGAGTGACTTGTTAAGGAGATGGAAATAACATCCTAATCCTAGAAAATGGAGAAAAACTAATGGAGGATGGGTTGGAAACAAAAGCTCCCAGATTCCTAGTTGACTAGCTTTTATCTTATCCATAGAAAAGCAAGAAAAGCAGAAAAAACAGAATAAAGCAGAATCTACTGTAAAGTCCTGTATACTAATTATGGATGGTCAAAAGGTGGTAAATATCAACCCAGAATTGGAAATAAATCATTCCTAGGATATAGATGGCATGTATTGACTTTAAGGTGGAAGTCAATGCCAACTAATTAAGCTAGTGGGTGAATAATTAATCAAATAATGATTAATTATTTTATCCTAATTTGTGAGTGGGTTTAATATATTCCTACACCCCCCTATAAGTCTAAATTTATGATGGTATGACAAAAAATATGGATGCATATAGGGCCCAACAACAAGGCTATGGTCACCCTTTAACAATTATTATGTCCAGAAAAGTGAGGAAAGAGGCAAAAACACATGCGGAAAATACTCCCTCAAGATAGGACAAGGCACATAATTTGAAATGTGTCTTCAACATATCTTCATATTCACTTTAATGAGCTGACTGAACTACTTCTGGATGAAGGACTTGTTGAAGAAATCATGAACTCCATGATCATGCGCTAGAGTGTAGAACCTGCAAGAAGGAAGATGAGAGACTACTTGTATCTCATCAACAGATGAAGTAGGAGCATTATCTGATTAATTATTTTTTCTGTCAAACTCTAATATGCAAACATAATCTGAAATGGAAAAGAGATATGTGCATACTCCTTCCCAAAGAGTAGAAAAAATAAGGCAATTTATTTCACACCCAATTCCCTGAATAGCTACAAAATTGTGATGTGGATCACATGTCAATATTCCAATATGATGTGCACCTGTATAGATCTGATATGAGGCTGATAAAAGTATGATATATCATAAATATTATCATATGGAATAGAAAGGACAAAGGCTTCAATGGCTCCATGAGGATATAAGGCTAGACTAGGAAAATTATGAGCAACTGGGGAAAACTGATAGGTGTAAAAATATGAATGATGGATGGGCATAAGATCTGAACCATAAGTGTTTAGAACAAATCCAAACATGTTTAATATCAATCCATATATGACTAAGGTCATGGATAAACAACCACTAAAAGTTAGGAAAGACTTCAAATCATGTAAGATAAATATCACCGCATAAGAGACCAATGAGGAATTAACTAGTGAGCTTGGGATTTCTATAGTCTTTGGATTATTCAGAGGTATGGTATATGATATGTATGGTGGTATTATATGTGTATCAACCTTAAAATATGCTTCTAAATCATAATCCAAAGGATCACATATAAGCATATCAATAGACTCATGGGAATACACTGGTAATGAATTCTCTGTATGAAAGGAGGAAAGAATGAGATGTTCACAATCTTCAAGAAGGCTCTGAGTATTGATCCCAAGAACAAAGGAGGATATGCTGAAGCACATGATATCAAGTAAGGTAAGTGGTATGACACAAATAAGACTTGATGTGGCTAAGAAAACATCCTGTAAGTCACTGGGTTGCGCACCATCAATGAGAGAGGTATGCAAGATGTGTAAAGAATCTGGCACATAGATCTCAGAATCTAAGATAGGAGATTGAGAGAACAATGAATGGGTTATAGGATCATAATCAATATCAGAAGCAGCTCCATATGTTTCTTATTTTTCATCAATAGTATCACAAGAAGAAAAATCACCTTCAAGAGACATAGAAAAAGATGGCTCTTCAATATTTGCTTCTTCATTGAAGGAGGAAGCACTCGAATGAAAGAGGTCAGCAGCAACATGAACTATATGAGAAACTTTTTCATCATGATCAACTTCATCAGAGAATTTAAAGGCCAAGAAATATTGAGAAAGAGAACAATAGGTGATGCTAGGTTCGTTCCATGCTTCATCTTCAATTTCCTGCAAACCAAAAGCTATGTCCAAAATTTTCGAAAGATCAAATGGAAATTCAGAAGAATATATGAGATGATATATATTTGGAGACATTCCCAAACACATAATTCCATAATCTCTATCACAATTATTTATCCAATCAATCTTCTCTTCATAAGACTCAGGTTCACTCAATGCACCAATGGAGACATCAAAGAGACATTGCCTCTTCAAGTATGCACTCATCTTTGGATTCCAATTAGCATAGTTGAAAGGAGATAGTAGAGGAAATTTTGAATCCATATTGAAGTTGTTGATATGCTCTAAGAGATACTCTCTGCAACCTACAAAACAACTAGGAGAAAATCTTGTAAGCTAGATAAGCTCGTCTTCAGAGAGTGATAGGAGACTGGAAGCACTCCTCAACTCTGTAGAACTTGATCAACCTTGTAGCTCTGATACCATGTAGAAATAATAGATCAATTCTATGAGCAATTATGCTAAGAAGAAGAACAGGAAATAGATCTTGCTACTAAGAATTCTCACAAGCATACACAGGAAAAATAGAGAGAAGAAAAGAGATTGAATCACATGAATGAAGAGATGAATAATGGTGTGTATCCTTCCATTGAATAATGATGAATAATAGTGTACATAAATAGTACATCCCTCATAGGAAAATCTAATTGTATGGAAACAACTCATAAAGCTCAAAAAGGTTGACTTACCAAAATATAGCAAACCCCCATAGGTGGATAAAGCACTTACCAAATCTATCAAAGACCTCACGAGTTGGAAAAATCATGAGTGAGTTTTCAAGGAGATGGAAATAACATGATAATCCTAGAAAATGGAGAAAAAATAATGGAGAGGATGGGTTGGAAACAAAAGCTCCCAGTTTCCTAGTTGAATAGCTTTTATCTTATCCATAGAAAAGCAGGAAAAGCAGAAAAAGTAGAATAAAGCAGAATCTGTTGTAAAGTACTGTATACTAATTTTGGAGGGTCAAAAGGTGGTCAAGATCAACCCAGAATTGGAAATTAATCATTCCTAGGATATAGATGGCATGTATTGACTTTAAGGTGCAAGTGGATGCCAACTAATTAAGCTAGTGGGTGAATAATTAATCAAATAATGATTAATTATTTTATCCTAAGTTCTGAGTGGGTTTAATATATTCCTACATGAATAAATACTTCAAACTCATATTGTCTATCTTCAGAAGGAATTTCCTTCCCATGAGGTAGTTCCTCCACATCTTCAATGCGTGAATGATGGAAGCTAACTCGAGATCATGTGTGGGGTAATTCTGCTCATGTTCTTTTAACTTTCATGATTCATAATAGATCGCATAATAATTCTACAAGAGGACTCCTTTGAGTCCTTCCTTTCTTTCATCCATGCAAACTATGAAATCTCCATCAGGATCCACAATTCGTAGTATCGGTGCGGTCGTCAAAAGCTACTTAAAATTTTGAAAACATTCCTCGCACTTGGTCCTCCATAAGAACTTATTTTCCTTCTTCTGCAAAGCGGTCATGGGACAAGATATTCTTAAGAAGTTCTCAATGAGCTTCTGATAATATCTGGCTAATCCTAAAAAGGACCTAATGTCGGTGACACTAGTAGGGGTAGGCCATTCTTCTATGGCTCTAATATTTTATGGGTCCACAGCTATCCTTGTCTCGAAGATAATGTTACCCAAGTACTATATCTATCATTTGTAAAAATCATATTTACTAAAATTGGCATATAGCCGGTGTTCTTGCAACTTGTGTAAGACCCCATTGGTCTTGCTCTTACAATATTCGGCATAATGAGTCCCGATGCATTTCCAGCATTTGATCTGTAGCGGGGTAGCATTGGCTCCCCCAGCTGCTACTGGCTTGTTAGCATTTGGAGCTGGTATGTATGGTTTTGTACCTGATTTTTTGAAGTTTTTGTTCACTGGAAAACTGTTGTTATGTTTCTTGTATAGGGGTGGTTTAAATAATGGTTTTGGTTTTCAGATAAGATCTTAGACTTATCTATGTTTTTTTTCATTTTCTCTTGCCTTAGCTGTCCATGTTCGTAGTAGAGTCTAGCTTTGTACAATGTGGTGTCCAAGGTCTTAGGCATGTTGAACTCAATCCTTTCCTGAAATTTGGGAGGAAGACATCCTATAAATTGTTGGATCTTTAAGTTTTCATCCTTGATGTATGGTACATAATGTAACAGATCTAGAAATATGTTAATAAAAGCATCCATAGTCATGGATCCCATACGCAACTCGTGAAACTATTTCACCTTTATGTCAAAGAATATTTTCGACATATATTTTTCTTGGAATATCTTGCAAAAATTACTCCAGTGTATTTATATTACCTCATCTTTCTTGGTATGTTTCAAGTTTCTCCACGATCTTGTTGCTTTTCCATTTAAATTATAGATGGCCAATAGAGCCTTCATTTCTCTAGAGTAGCCTATGAACTCAGAAACATTTGCTCATACCCAACAGCCATTCTTCAGCTTTCTTCCCGAGTTCACCTCTTCTTCATAGGTTGGGGCTCTTATTTTTTTGAACTCCCCCTCGAGATTGTCACCACTTCTTTGTTTATTTCTGGAGAAAGAGATTCCTCACTAGAAGGAATGTGATATTCTCCTTCTAGAGGTTTAGGGGTACGTTCCTCTTCTTCTCTTGGGATCCTGTCATGTTTATGATAAGGTTCCTTCTTGAACCTGTTTGTGTAATGAGTGGGTTTCCCCTATGGGCTTCCTCCCATCATATTTTGCAGCAATGCTTCATTGATTTCTTGTTGTTCCTTTATTTCATTCATATTGTCATCTCTGAAACTTTGCAAGTCTTCTTGAAGACTCTGTATGATTTTCATAATGTCAGAATTCAGTTCCACCACCAGTTCTACTTCCTGGGTGTGGGTATTCAATTTCCCTTGCCAGCTATTATCTTCTTCAGTGTTCATGATCTGAACTGTTCTATAAAAATTCCTGAAATTACAAATTTTTAATAAGAGGAAATATTTTATGTTAGTTAAAAAAATTTAAAACATGCTTTATTTTCCTTGCAACGAATGTCTGGTACGCTCATTAGGTCTCTTAGTGTTGGAACTGGGCTCTGATACCACTTGTAATGTCCCAAAAAATTGAAAAAAAAATAAAAATATTAGGCTAGTCAAAACTGCGTATGTTGGACATTAATTGAACTTTACAGAACATGTCATACTATAAATATAATGTTGTTTTTTCATAAGCCGTTCTTATTCCTTGTTTCCATATTTCTCGATACTGTTATTAATATGTTACATACATTGGAATGATATTGATTATTGTTTGTACTTTGGTTAAGCATTTGTTGTGTAAGTGAGTCAACTGCTTATGTACTTCATTGTTTATTAACATGTGCTTATTGTCGTATACATGGTTCTAACTTAACTTTGTTCTTGGAAACAAAGCGGTAGAGTGGCGGAACTAGTTTCCCCTATAACCCTAAAAGGTGACAGTTTTTACTTGATACAACGGGCATACTTAGTTATATCAAACTAATGCATTCTTGTCTCATTTATGTGCAGGTATACTTGGTGTCAGCTAACTTGATTATAATGCTTAATGGAAGGTACTGATCATTTGATCACTTGCACTCGCATTTGCAGCTCTCATCCTAGTGACATTACGATGTTTGTTATTATTATCGTTACGTTCTTTATGATAGTAATGGGTTCACTATCGCACTTACTATTTCCATGGTCACCCAGACTTGTTATTTGCTAGACCCTTAATTATCATGGTGTAATTGTTTTAAGACTTGTCTATGCCCTATCATGTTCTTACTATATGATTTTAAAACTTAGTATTTATAATAAATGGTAAAACCTATGGCTTAAACGTTCCATGACATATTACATATGCCATGGTCTTAGGGCTTATAGCCTAAGTTCTAAATGATGCATAGTGGGTTTATATATATCACATGGAATGGGTTTATATGATAATGTTTCACATATGAACTATAGGGTTTTGGGTTTGGAGGATGCTAATGGGAAACATGGTGGCACCTTTAATGTGCACGGGCAAATGTGGCATCCCAGCTTAGGGCTTGGCTCAACAATGGTGTTTGGTCATTCGCATCTTGGTTGCTTGCACTCTACTCCTATGTAGTATGAAGAATGTGATTTCAGTTGATTGGATAGGTATGTGTCCGATTTGTGTTTTTAGCATCATTTCATGTTTGAGTTGGTTTAACATCGCATACTTCTCATGTTCCTTTCGCTGTGTGTTTGTAGGTTGCAGATTATAGCGAAGGGTTGGTATTCGTGACTCGTGGATAGCATTGTGGAAAAATCCATACCCATTTGGGTAAGCCTACTTTGTACAAGTGAAAAGTTGTTCCCTCCTTTTGCTTGATGGTTATGATAGAGATGAGACTCATTGTGGTTGTAATTGCTTGAGTCTAGTTTTCATTGATGCATTTAGGGATAGGGTTTGACTGTGTTTAGAACGAGCTCTGTGTTTTTGGAAAGTGATAGATTTGGGGGTTTTTGTTGTGGGGTTTCGATTGCCTTCAGTCCTAAGCTTACAATGTAATGGAATTTAATTAAAGGGAAATTCTGGGCAGTGAATAGAGCCTGGTTAAACCTTCGACGGGCTCTATGTATTTTGTAAGTAGTGTTTTGGGTTATGTTAAAAGAAATGGGAAGCACCATTGCTTGCAATGGTGCAATTGCCGATGGTAATGATTGTGTAAACTTGGTGATAGCTTTACAAAGACTGTGTTTATAATTGTATGCTGTGTCGATTTCAATGGTTCTTAAATCGTGGACTATGTGGATTTTTCATTTGTAGTATGTGTTGGTTTTGTGGATAACGTATGCGACAGCGTTAAGGCTTGGTCCATGCCGTATGGCATTGGCGTTTCTCACCTTTGTAGTTGTAGAAGCTGGTTTATTGTTTAAGATTTTTGTTATGTATTAAGAAGTGGGGGTTGTCTGTAGCATAACCCATCGACTAGTAATTCGTCGATGTTGGTAACGTTGACAGGGTTAAATTATTGGAAATTGTTGGTTATTTTAATGCAATTGTTGTGTAAAGGTCCTAGGGCCTTAGATTACAGTGTATATACTTTTATTCAGGTCCTTCAACCACTGTGTAGAGAGTTTATGTTTTAAAATGCAGTCTGTGTATAAAGCATATAGCATGGCTTTGTAAATTATTAAAAGACCCTTACATGATTCGATCATGGGGCATTTGCTGTAGTGAGGGTTTAAATTTGTAAGGGTTGTGATTTGAGCTTAAATTCCCATAGGAGTCGATCATGCGACCTCTGTGTAATTATGTTTGGTTTAAATGAATATTGTAGATGCTATTTGGTTTTTAATTGATTATTGTAAATGTTATACATTTATTTGTGAATGGTTTTGTAAATGATGTTATGTCTATTTTTAATGGTTTACTGTAAGTTATATTATATTGGATTTTATTATGTTGGCCATTGTACTTATGGTATGTGATTCTTACAAGTGTAATTTATAATGCTTAGATTGTTTGATCAGTTGTTTATGCGATGGGTTATTTATGTGCATAATTGGTATAATGTATTAATATATCATGGACCATTAGATCATGGTCTCGATGCTTGGACTGTTGATTGGATTTATGATAATAATAATTGATAAAGTCAGAATGCTTAAACAAACCTTGTGAGGTATTGGTTGATTCCTATCTTAGCTTTAGTATTTGAAGTGTATGTTATTCTTAGATGTGTTTATCAGTGCTGATAATTTAGATTTCTATTTCTATTTTATACCTAATAATATATATATATATATATATAATATATTTGTTAGGTTATATTTATTAAATTTAGTTAACATGAAAAGAAGGAACATAGGGTTAGAAATTATAATATAAATGCTTGCATAATCTAGCTAGCTCTTATTATAGAAAATGAAATAGGAAGTCAAGAACCTCATAGCTATAACTTGAATCTCTTATATTGGTTGAAACATGCACACTCAATTACCCAACATTAACAATTCATAGGCAGATCTGACCTCTGTATAGATGAATGAATCACTTGGGAACTACAAAGTTCCACCCAACCATGACCCGAAACCGTTATTGGTTTCAATATGGATCCCCTCGAGCTGGTTCCAACATGAAAGTAGCTTAGATATCCTAAGGTAAAGTTGTCCTAACAGGTATATCAGGTCTGGATCAATTCTCTTTTTTTCTCTTTAGGAAAATGTTCTCCAAAAACTCTCTTGAGAATAATTAGGAAGAATAATGACTCCAAAAGATGGAAGAGATCCCCAAGCCTCTCCTTGGCTTGGGACTTTATAGATATAATTTTCAGTCAAAGGGGCAGTTAAATCAAGAATCACTTCATTTCTTGATTTAACCCTTTTTATTTAATTTGGTACTTTTAATATTTTAACTTATGAACTTTTAACTAGTTCATAATTGGACTTTTATAGGTATTATACTATTTAATCTTTATCTTAGTAATAATAATAATAGATGGAACTTTGCCTTCTTTCTTACATTATTAATATTATTACTATGTGTACTCTTTATACATACTCTGTATAAAATATATAATAATATATTATTTGGTAACATTTGTCTTAGGGTATCACATATTGTGATCCTTAGACTTATGACACTTTCTTCATTAAGTCCATCAGGTAGATGGTTAGGTCTACTACGCTAGGCAACTCTAAACATCCTTGAATGGTGGATTCCCTTGTATAACATGGTAGTTCTTCAGTACTTGATGAGAATACAGAAATTCAAAATTTTATTTAATTCACTTATAAATAAGTCAGATAATATTAATATTTTTCTTGAGTCATTTTCACTCAGGAATCATTAATTCCTTTTAGTAACTCCTAGCGCTTACTAGAGCCCATAATCAATGCTAAAAACATGGAGTTACAAACTTAGTGCAATTCCAGAGCTCTTTGCTCAACACTAATCTAGGATGTACTTATAGGATACACCTACGGATACAATGGCCAAGGATCTGATGTTCCAAAGCTTATGCTCAACATCTACATCGAAGGATCCAGGGATTATGCCCAACACTTCCAAATTATATTTACATGTGTTCCAGATATTCATGCTCAACACAAAACATCTCATCAATCATATGCTTCAGGTTCCATGCCCAACACAAGAAAACATATATATATATATATATATCATATGCAATTGGCTTACGCCCAGTATATCAAACAAATCATCATGTTCATATGCAATGTGGTCTTTGACCCAGTATATCAAAATAAAACATCAAGGTAACATCATAATCAATGGGGCTCATTCCCATAAGTGTTAGGTCCAAAATTCGGGATATTACAATGCAACATAGGCTTAGCAATGGAACACCTACAATAACAATGGATACATCATGCATTAGTTCTGAAGAACTAAGTACTCCTAAGTCGCAGGATTTACTTACCTTTCTGAATGAGTAATTAGGTAAAATCCAACCACTCCTCCTATTTAGATGCAAAGGTAAGTTAGCGTCATCATTTAGTAAATAAAAACTTAGTAACATAACAAGTATCCAATATAAATAAAATATATCTGAGCATAATTAAACCAAATAGAACATAGAAATATACAAGTACATCAATATATAAAAGAACGACAATAAACATCATCACAAAATAGAAAACATACGAGAATAGAAATAGAAAGTGAACATAGGTATAGTTCGTATTAAGTTTCTAAAATTTCAAAGTTAAGAGTAATATGTCCCTTAGATCTTAGTAATATCATTAGCCCTACAATTTTATTTTATTTTACAGATTTTTGGGACATTACAGATTCAATGGAGATGGAAATAATCCTCTTATATTTTACTAAGTCCTTCTTATGCTTGGCTTTGTGCTCCTATTCCTTTGGATATGCAACTTCTTCTTTGACATAGTTGCCGAATTCATGCTTCTACACATATGAGAATCACTCTATACTTCCATTCTCGTAATTTATCGACTCCTACATGGTTGTCCTCAAGCTTGGTATTGTTTGTCATCATAAAAATGAGAACCTCAAATGGAAATAGAGAGGATAGAACTTACCAATGAGATTTCTTCAACTTAATACTTTCTTGAAATCTTTCATGGAAGATCGCTTTTGGTGGACCTAGGGTTTCATAAAGAAACCCTAATTTTTCAACTTTGGTTACCTTCAAATCTGATTAGATAGAAATATTTGCTTCCTCAAGGTGAGTTGCGAAGTATACTCCTTTTCCCAAAACTATGGACAAAATTGGAAAATATTTGATGACATAGCTTCCTTGGCAGTGGTGTTAGGTCAAAAGTTTAAAATACATAGAATTATAATCTCTCTCCATAGAAATATGTTCCCTTTTAGGGAATTTTAGATGTTCCTCCTTTTTCAATTGATCTTTGGAGGAAAGTGCTTAGAATAGGAAGCCTTGGTTTCTTGAATTTCTTCTACATAATTTATTGATCTTGATTATGATATATATATTAATTTCCTTCTCCTAAAGGTCTCAACATTCATCATGATATATCCATATCTATATTGTTTCCAACCCTATAGGTTAGAGCAGTATTGTATTCACCAAGTGGAACTTCTGCTATGTTTTCCAAGGTGGCTTGTTTATGGACTGGTTCAATATAGAAACATGTGTGGACTTCCATGTGTCACTGTTTGTCTTTTCGGGTATAAATATAGAACCAAATAACATAAAGTATGTGCAATATCTGCAACATATTGTGAAATTTTATTTGGATATTTCTAGCCCAAGATATAACAATTCTCACTAGGTCACTTGTTTAAGACTAAATTTTGGAAGAGGTTGGAACCCTGATTTGGAGGGATCGCATCTCTTAAAGTATGGCTAATACGAGGTTTAAAATATCACAAAAGGTACATAAATATTTCATATTTGTCCTGTCCATGTTTTATCTTATGAACCTTCACCAAAATCAAGTTATAGTGAAAATTCCAAGATGAACAATGTTTTCCTTCTAGGGTTTTCAATCATGCAACCCTAATATCTAGTAGTTGCAATTGTAGTAGTGTTTTGGATGCTCGAAGACTAATTTCAGGGTGTCTCTTATTCCATTTTAGAATTTTTATTTTTATACAATATGTTATAACATTTAGCGTCATAACATAATAACCATATGCAGAGGATCATCGATAGAAATATAAGCACAACCACATAAATGAACACATATATGTATCCTAGGAACCCCTCACGAGGGAGAAAACCCAGTAAAAGTTCCTCAATATAGAAATCGACTAAGTATAGTCTAATACCCTAAGAGAAATATTAGAATATCCCTTTCTGTAGTAGATTGTTTCTCTCTCTCTCTCTCTCTCTCTCTCTCTCTCTCTCTCTCTCTCTCTCTTGTGAAACTACTTGAATGAGGAGTCTATACAAATGAGGGAGGGAACCTCCCTATTTATCTTGTTTAGTCTAGTGACCTTTTAGTCCAATGGGGCCTCTTATATACCTTACTGGGTAAAATTATCCTAGGGGGTCTCAAAAATACATTTTATAATATTCTCTGGGGGAATATTTCCCTAACTTGCAATAGATTTTTTACCTCATGAATTTTACATGACCAATTACATTAAGGACATCTACGAATGGGAAATAACATATTTGATAGAGGAATACAATAAAAGTACAATAAAATATGTTTTGAACTTATATTTATTTTAAAATTCTTGAGACATCTTAAATTCCTTATGGATTCCATTCCATATTGACATGAAATCAAATCTACTGAGAATATGCAATCCATGCTTCTAACATCTTGTGGGGATTCTGTAGTTAAGAATGGAAATCCTATGTTATTGAAACATGGAGTTCTATTATAACTAGGAATAAAGAGTATAGAGAAGACATTTATATAGATAGAATTCATAAGTATTCTTTGGCTAAGTACTCCCATAACACTAAGCATCGAGTAAAAATCGAAGACATGAAAATATTAGAAAAGGTTGACAATTGGTCCAAATGGAGGTAATTGAAATAGTGAAGAACCCTAATTGCTTTAATCGAGATGATGGATTGATCATTAGTAAAATGTGGCTACCAATTTTTATGGAGTAATAATTTATATCACATTTTGTTTTCCCCATACTCCATCTATGCTCATAAGAATATGGTTGTTATCTAATTCCTTATGAGTGTGGGAAATCCGATGGGGTGAAATAGGAGGATTTAATCCTAACTAGGATTAAAGAGCATATTGTAGGAATTTTTCTATATATAATTAAGTTTTCTTTGGTTGATAACTCCCATAACTCTAACAACCCAATAAAAGTGGAATATAATAAAGTATTAGCAAACATTGACAATTCGTTTAGAAGGAGAATCTAGGAGGCAATTGAAATAGTGAAGAACTATAATTGTTTGAATCAAGACTATGACTTGATCATTAGTAAAATGTGGCTTCCAATTCTTATGAAGTAATAATTTATATCACATATCTGTAGTCCCATACACCATCCACTCTCATAAGAATATTATTTTTATCTGATTCCTTATGAGTGTGGGAAATCATATGATGGTGAAACATGAATACATATTCTAACTAGGATTAAAGGCCATAACACAAACATTCATTTAGAGGTAGAATTCATCAGTTTGCTTTGGGTGAGAACTCCCATAAAACTAAGCAGAAAATAAAAATGTAATACATGAAAATATGATCAAAGTTTGATTATTGGTCTAGAAGGAGAATCCAAAAGGCAATTGAAATAGTGTAGAACCCTAACTGCCTGAAAAGAGATGAGGGATTAATCATTAGTAAAAGATGGATTCCAACTCTTATGGAATAATAAGTTATATCACATAGTGTCAAACCATAAACCATCCATGCTAACAAGAATATGATTTTTATCTAATTCGTTGTGACTGTGGGAAATCCTATGTTGGTGAAATATGAAGATCTATTCTAACTAAGAGTAAAGAGAATAGCATAGACATTTGACTAGATATAGTTCATAAGCCGTCTTTGGATAATCACTCTCATAATAGTAAGTGTCCAATGAAAATGAAATACTTGAAAATATTATCAAAAATTGACAATCGTTCAAAAAGGAGAATCTAGGAAGGATTTGATACAATGAAGAACCCTAACCATTTGAATTTAGAATATGACTTGATCACTAGTAAAACATGTCTAGAAATTATTATGGAACCATAATGTATATCACATCTTTTCATCCCCATATTCCATATGTGCTCATAAGAATAAGATTGGTATATGATCCTTGTGAGTGTGTGAAATCCTATGTCGATGAAATAAGAAGATTTATAGAAAAAAACATTTATCTATATAGAATTCATAAGTCTTATTTATCTTATGACTCCCATAGGTCTAATCAAATGGAAGACATGAAAACATTAGCAAAGGTTGAAAACACGTCCAAAAAAAGAATTTAGGAGGCAATAAAAAAAGGGAAGAACCCTAACAACTTGAATCAAGACAATATATTTACCATTAGTAAAATGTGGTTTCCAATTCTTATGGAATAATAAGTTATATCACATCTTATTGTATCCATATTCCATCCATGATCATAAGAACACTATTTTTATTTGATTCCTTGTGAGTGTGGAAAATCCTATGTCAATGAATAGGAAGAGCTATGTGAACTATGATTAAATAGCAGAGTGCACACATTCCTCTAAATAAAATCCATGTCTTATTTGGCTAATCACTCAAATAATACTAATAATAAAATAAAAATGGAAGACATGAAAATATTAGCAAAGGTGGAATGTTCTTCAAGGGGAATCTGGGAGGCAATTGAAATAGTGAATAACCCTAACTTCTTGAATTGATACGATGGATTGGTCCTTAGTAAAATGTGACTTAAAATTATTATGGACTAATAAGTTATATAACATGTTTTCATTCCCATACACCATCCATACTCATAATAATATGATTTCTCTATTTATTAAAAGAAAAAAGGAGTCACCTTCTTGGAATCGGTAGTGTCTTGATGACGACAAAAAGGGTTGGCTTGAAACATTGACATGAATCCATATTTTAACACAAAATTTTCACAAGATGTCATAAACATGAATTACATATTCTTCACATATTTGATTTCAATATGGTATTGAGCAGACACCCTGAGGAATTTTAAATAAATTGAGAAGATTCAGATCTCCAAAAGTAAGAAAATATCTCAACTCTCCTTTATTAAATGTTGCACGAGCAATTGTATTATCCTTAGATTTTCTAAGGTTTACCATGTCCCTAGAATTTCTCAAAATGATCACATTTTTAGAAAAATGAGTTTTATGTTGATGATGAGTTTTATTAATATTTAAAAGTTGACAATCCATTTTTAAGATGGATTGGCAACTTTTAAATATTCATCTACTTCTAACTAGTAAGGTGCAAAAAAACATATGGGATCATTGCAGGGATCAAAGTTCAATGAAAAAGGAAGAATGGTTTCACAAGAAAACATGACTCAAACATAATGCAAAATTTGAACAATTGTTATGTTAGAACCATTCTTTAGAGGATGTAAAGGAAGAAATCCAAGGATGTGAATCCATGTAAAAATACCCAAATCGACTAGATGTCAATATACCAAACATAGGGCTATATTCTTCCACTAAAAAACTCCTCTAAAAAGGACTCAATTTCATAGTTACACCCAATAACATTTCCATGGAAGACATTATTTGCAACATAGAGGATGAGATCAAACACTTAACATAAAATTAGGTAAAAGAAGTGTGTCAATATTGTGTGATAACCCTAAAAGAGAAAAACTATTGAAGTACAACATTACTAAGGAGGAAGGAAACGCACTCAAACAACTAAGTAAGAATGATTATATTGTAATTGTAAGTGCATACAAAGGACGAGCTACAATCATTCTTAACAAAAAGGATTATATGAAAACTATGATAGATCATTTGAATCTATGTGTATGTTACAAAAACATTGGTAAAAATCCCCTCAATCATATCGTGAAAGAAGTTTTTGAATCCCTTAAAAGATCGTTAATAGATGAGTGAACCAAAATAAAACTCATAATATTTGAAATGTTGACTCCTAGGATATATGTCCTTCGTAAGATTCACAAATATGGTATTCCTCTATGACCCATTGTTGATACCATAGGCTCTCAAACGTATAAGATTGCTAAATTTCTAGCGAACAAATTAAAGACATTGGTGGGGAATACAAATTCCTTCATTAAAATGTAACATTCTCCATTGAGAAAATTAAAGGTAGACATATATGGATGAAAATAATCTATTGTTGAGTTATGATGTCATGTAATTTTTTACAATGATCCCAATTAAAGATGCATTAGGGTGATAGACATCCAATGTATTAGGAGACATACATGCTAGTTGGATTATGTTTCAAATCAACATTCTTTAGTTTATATGGATTCCTATATGAACATACTTGTTGGGTGGTCATGGGACCTCCACTCTCATTAATTTTAGCTAACATGTTTATGAAAAACTTTGAACAAAATCATTAGACTCAACTCGTCTCAAACTAGAATGGTGGTCCAAATTTATAGATGATACATTTTTGATTTGGGAGCATAGGAGGGAAGAACTTGATAAATTTGTTAAAATTATTAACTAGTGAAACTCCATTAAATTCACGATAGATATGGAAGAAAAAAAATCCCTTCCCTTTCTTGATGCTTTAGTTATTAGAAAATAAGATGGAGGTATTTCCCATAATGTCTATAGGAAGAAAACCCAAACTGAACAATATATTCATCTACTATATCACCACCACCTGAGCCACAAAATGGGTGTTCTAAACACATTAATTACAAGACCCTTGAGTGTTTCAAATAGAAAGTCACCACATAGAGTTAGAAAAAGAACATTTGTGTAATAATTTCCTTAGCAATGGCTACAACTCCACTCAAATCAACAAAGACTTCAATAAAATAGAGACACAACAAAATATGGTTCGGCCATGGGGGGTTCACTAGCAAGGGAAATATCATATCACGTCCATTCATATTGGGGGCTTGAGTACTGCTAAAAACCTAAAAAATATGTTTCCAGATATTAAGGGGTCAAGGGGGGGTTTAATTTGACATAGTAATATAAATATTGGGGGTTGTTCTATTTGGGTGGGATGAGGAATAAAATTCAATCATGGGATGGATTCATATATATAACTTCTTCTTCATGTAATTGCAAGTCACCCATGGACAATTGGATTCCCACCAATTCCTTCTATATCTCACACGAGGATGTGCCTTATCAAATTCCTCGTTGAATCCTGTTAGTGACATATTCATGGAGAACAAGAAGGAATTATGAAAGATTTTGGATCAGAATGTTAATATCCATGTTCCCCTAGCATGGATTACATTCATTGACTGGAGCCTTGATTACTATATATATATAGTATCTGTGTGCATGTGAAATAGAATGATTTTATTTTAAAACAAATATCAAAAATATTCTATTTTACTTGCACACACATACTTATTATATGTGTGTGTGCGCATGCACGCGCGTGTGCATCAAATAGAATGTTTTATGATATATTTCTTAAAATATTTATGTTAAATAGAGTTTTATGTAATGTTAAGTATAGTTGAATGTAGAAAGTGATTGTACACAAGATGGTCAATGAAGGTAGAGGAAATTTAGCACAATGGATAAGACATATTTCATTAGGACTTAACTTTTTTTCAATGGAGTGGTTCAATTTTTTTAAATATGTTTAAAATTTTCTTAATAAAATATTCCCATGAATCGATACTATTTCTTTGTTGTAGTTTATTCTTAGTGAAAATCAAGTGTTTGTTCACATATCGTCTCAATAAATAAATAAAAAATGAAATGTAGGAAAGTCCATCCATGAAAGCGTTTCAATTTTGTGGTTTTATGGAGTTTAATTTTTTAAGCTTATACAAAACATGATCTTTCTATGGCTATACTTGTATTTACATGATATAAAATTGGTTGATTGGTATGTTGTGATGTGAAACATCTGCAATTCTCATATTTTATAAGCATTGCACTAACTATTGGATTATCGGTCTTTTAAATTCTTTGTTACATGGATCGCTTGAATAAGTTTCCTTTTACACATTTTTCATTCCCCGCTACATTTTTTTGGGTCTTCCACTATCCAATACTACAAATTGATTAGTCTCTTGTGCAATCCTAGTGGGATCATCATTAACATTATACTATCATTTTATTTAACATCATGTTTTTTTATACTAAGATGTGTTAGGAATCCTATTTGTTATAGCTTGATAATATGATATAAAGGTGGTATTAAAAATGGGTCGATAAAAATGGAGACCTACAATATCTAGTGAAACTATGGGTTTTTTTAATTGGAAATGTACATTGGGAGGGGTGTTCAATAATACTATTTTAGGAGGAATTTTCCAATATTTAGTTATATTATGGATGTTATTTAATTTCCTATGAATGGTCATGCTAAGTAACAATTTCGCTAAGTGAACCCCTCGTGGGATTGGGTCACTTTTGGAGAAATAAAGGTTGTAGATCATAAGGAATTTTCTCGATACATACAAGGAGTAATAGACAAAATAGATAAACACCTAAAGAAAATATATATTGATACAATCTTCACCATGCCGAACAACATCACAAAATTTTTGAGATCTATAAAATATCCCATAGATCAAACATTATAAAAAGGAGTATATTTGATCTATTTTGAGTTTGAGAAATCCTATGTCAATGAAACTGGAAGATCTATTCTAACTAGCATTAAAAATTCCAGCACAAACATTTGTCTAGACATAATTCATAAGTGTTCCTTGAATGAGTATTCCCATAACACTAAGCATCCAATAAAATGAAATACATGCAAATATTGGCAAAGATTGAGAATTGGTCTAGAAGGATAATCTCGAAGGAAATTCAATTGAGATGGTAGCTTGATCATTAGTAAAATGTGGCTTCCATTTCTTATGTAATACCAAGTTATATCACATATGATCGCCCCCATATGCCATCCACACTGATAAGAATATGATTTTTTTATATGTTTTAAAAGAAAAAAATTAAGGAATTATATTCTCATCATCACTAGTGTCTTGATGATGATCCATAGGGTTGGCTTGAAATATTGACATGAATCCATTCATAACCACAAAATACCCACAAAATGTTAGAAATTTGATTAAGCTAGCCTCTGAGGAATATTAATGGGAATTTTTTTGACCATGCTTAAATAGTGTTTGTGTATTTATTTTTAATCCACTCTTACATTAAATGTAACAAAATACCCATCGTCGTGTTTTATTGAACCCTCTCAAGAACATAGAGTTTCTTTGTTGAGGGAAAGGATTATAGGAGCTAAAATTGTTTCCTACTCAAGAATATGACATTTCCCTTTTTCTTTTATCATTTGACTTTAAAAAGTTGATCCAAAATAAGGCCATTAACATGATTAAAATATGATCATGAAATCCAATGGAGCTGACAGTTTGGAAATTGGACTCACAGTTTGTGTTTTGTGGGGTTTTCCAAATCACTTGTCGAGGTCAATTAGGGACATATCGGAAATTTCTCATAGGATCTAAAATTGTAACCAAGAAGCATAATAGTATTCTGTGAGTTTGAAAATGTATCTATGGACCTAGAAAAAGTGATAGCGCCATATAGGTGCTCTCACAATTAATTTTATCCAATTTGAACCATGGATTTAATATTATAGAGGATACTATTGGATAGGGGGTTTGCAAGACAAGGGAATACCTACCTAAAGTTGATGCTTCGAATCCAATGAATCTAATGATTTGGCAATTGAACTCATGATTTTTGTTTTGTGGGGTGTTCATCCTCACTTTCCAAGTGCATTTAGGGACATATGAGAAATTGCTCATTTATCCAAAAATCATAACCAAGTAGCATAATAGAGTTCCATGAGTTTGAGTATGTGTTTATGGGGTCTAGTAAAGGTTATCATGTCACACTGGGGATATTATGATTGAGTTTAACCAATTTGAACACTTAATGAAAAAATTGCATAATGACCCATTAAGAAAAACCTTAGCTTCTCTTATTTCCATACAAATAATACACCCAACCACGGGGATGAGGGAATTCACACTTGTAATATGATTCCTGAAATTTGATAGAGCTAATGGTTTGGTGACCAGACTCATTATTTTTGTTTTGTGGGGTTTTTTAATTCACTCACCAAGTTCATTTAGGGACATAGGGAAAATTCTTTATGGGTCCTAAAACTGTAGCCAAGTAGCATAATAGAGTGCCATGAGTTTGAACATGTGTGTCTAGGCCTAGAAAAGGTGTTCGTGCCATATTACGGCTATCACGATTGATTTTATCCAATTTTAACCCTTGACAAAAAAAAATTGTAGAGTGACCTATTGATCTAAACCTCAACCTCTTCTATTTCCATATAGATTCTACTTTTGTCCATGGGTCTCACAAGATGCAAGAATCCTTAGTTTTGAATTTGATGAACTGAATCTGACATAGTCAATGACTTGGTGATTAGACATCATTTATGTTTTGTGGGGTGTTCCAACTCGCATGTGAAGGCCATACTTAGGGACACATGGGAAATTCCTCATATCATATAAAATCATTACTCAAAAACATAGTGAAGTTCTATGATATTGAACATGTGTGTGTGGTCCTACAAAATCTGATAATTTCATATTAGATATTTTGCAATTGAGTTTATCTAATTTGAACCCTCTATGAAAAAAATGCATAGTCACCCATTGAGAAAAATTGTACCTTCTCCTCTTTCAATACAGAGGCTACTTCTGCCCATGGGACTCACAATACAAGGGAATTCCTAGTTTTAATCTTATTCAAGAAATCCATTGTAGCTAAGAGCTTGGAGATCAGACTCATAGTTTGTGTTTTGTGGTGTGTTCAAACTCATATGCAAAGGCCATTAAAGACATATGGGAAATAGATCATTGGACCTAAAATCATAACAGAGAAGCATAATAGAGTTACATGACAACAATGTGTGTTTGATCCTAGAGAAGGTTATGATTCCATACTAAGGCTCTTATGATAAATTTTATCCAATTTGAATCCTTGACAGAAAAATTGCATACTGACCCATTGAGCAAAACCTAGTTTCTCCTCTTGCCATACAAAGACTAGTTTTTACCATGTGGCTCTGAAGATGAGGGAATATATTGATGTAATTTGATTGTTAGAATCTAATAATGATAGAATTTTGGTGATCTCACTCATGCATTTTGTTCTATGGGGTGTTCCAAATAAATTTCCAAGGCCATTTAGGGACACAAGGGAAATTGATCATAAGGCCTATAATCATAACCAATAAACGTAATAAAGTTTCTTTAGCTTTAACATGTGTATGGAACTAGAAAGGTGATGTTTCCATAATAGGGATCTCTCCATCGATTTTATCTAGTTTGAACCCTCGATGCAAAATTAGATTGTGACCCATTGAGAAAAAACCTAGTTTCTACTCTTCCATAATAGAAGACACTTCCATAGATGAGACATGGAAGGAAGGGGCATTAACAGTTCTAATTCAATGCTTCCACATTGATTATTACGACGGTGATGATATTGATAATTATGATGGTTATGGTGATGGTGATGATGGTGGAAATGATGATGATAATGTCAATGAAACCAATGATGGTGATAATGATAATTATTATGATGGTGATTGTGATGAAGATGGTGATGAAGAGGGTGATGATGATGATGGAAATGAGGAGGATGAATATGGTGATGAGGAAAATAGTACTGATGAAGATGAAAAGGATGAAAGAGATAACGATGATGGCAATGATGATGATGACAATGATGAAGAGGATGAGATTGGTGATAATGGAAATCATGATTGTGATGGTGGTGGTGTTGGTGGTGGTGTTGTGGATGATAACTTTGAACATCGTTGGTGATAATGGAAATGATGGTGATCATGGCCATGATGATGAGGAGGAGGAGTATGGGGATAATAAAGATGATGATGATGGTGACAATGATGATGATAATGATGATGTTACAAATTATAATTATAATAAAGATGATGATGCCAATGAAATTACCCATGATGATAATGATAATGATGATCGTGATGGTGATGGTGATTATTATGGTGATGGAAATGATAATGGTGACAATGATTAAGAGGATGAGGTTGGTGATAATGGAAATGGTGATTGTGATGGTGATAATGATTATTATGGTGATGGTTGTAATATCCCAATGTTTTTACATGGGGGCTTCACTTGTTGACCAATACCCTATCACATTAGTTCATATTGTGGGTTTTAAAATTATAAAAATGAAACCAATATATTGCAGGTATTGGGGGGATGAGGGGTTTAAGGTGGGGGTGGATAGGGTGTTTTATAAGGATTGAGGTATAAAAAGGGTTGGGGAGGAGGTTTTAAGTATTGGGATGGGGTTTCAACAAAAGGATTTTGGGTCAATATCTCTTGAAATTAAGGGTATTCTTTAATATCCCACGGTCGCGCGTGCTACGTGAGAGGTTCACTAAGTGAAGTCCCCGTGTGTTTTTACGACTCTTTATTTTCCTTATTATTACAGTTTTTTATTTAATAAATACGTTCAAGCTAAGTAGTCACATAACACTTAAGATATTGTAAAATTATTTTGACGTTTTGAGTAACAAACAATAAAAAACCAAAGATAACTACTTAAAGAGGTGTTTATATGAGAGCTCTGGAGCATCATGACTATTGTCGAGTTAAGCATTGAGTAAGTTAAACTTTGGAGTAATTAAAATCTCTTTAAATAACTAATGTTGAGATGAGATCTCTAGAACATTAGAAACATTCATTACTATTATTATTTTAAAAGACACTTATCTCTTCTATTCTTTCTAAATACTGGCTGGGGATCCCAATAAATGAGGAATCAAGCATGCTAAGAGATCGAAATGGTTGAGTAGTTGATAACCAAAATAATGTTAGTTTTTCAACATTAAGCTAGCATTATTAGGATATTTAACTGAGAGAATAACAATCACAGCAATCAAACACAAGAGACAATGAACATAGTGTTTTTCCTCACGGAAACCATAAATGGAGAAAACTTCGCAAATTCCTCAGAGATAGAATCAGCACCAAAATTGAAAATCCCAAAATAGTAAGTGATCTCCCGAAAGCAGTGACCTTATTCTTATCTAGCCCCAGTGTCTTCTCCTCACTCAACTATGCACTACACTTGAGTGTGTATGTGATGTGTGTTAAATAGAGAAGTCACTTCTCTATTTATATTGCTTCTCGCCATGACTAAAACCCTACTAGGGCTGACTTCACTAAGTGAGTCTAATAACCCTAGTGCCCTGAAACTGTGGGGAATTTAACCCTTAGATAATAGGAGGGTTACCCAAAATGAGTTGACATGACTTGTTTACATTATAGGTCCTCCCGATCGGAACATTGGGGCATGAAATCACGACTCAATTATATTACAGACACATCCCAGAATAAACATCGGGGTACAAGACATAAGATACATACATGAAAACATTTCAAAGTTACGAATACATCAACACTCCCTCTTAACTAGGAAGGTATTCTTTTGACACAATTTTCAACATGGGTCTTCTTCTCTGTATCGATTGGATCATCTCATAATCTTCATATTCTTCATCTTCTTCATCTTCTTTGTCTTCTTCATCTTCAAGTCATCTTCTACTTCAAGTCTTCTTCATCACGGGATATGCATCATCATGACTACTGGATCATCACTGCTGGATCGTCATCACATATGGATCATCACTTGAGCTGGATCATCATCAAGTCTGGATCATCATATTTGGATTGTCACTTGATCTGGATCATCATCAAGTCTAGATCATCACATTGTCACTTGATATGGATTGTCATCAAGTCTAGATCATCACATCTCGATCACTTGATCTGGATCATTATCTGCTATATCATACTTGTGCTATCTCGATTCTTCTCATCATAGGAAGTTCTACAGAGTCAATCATGTAGGCCTACCATTCATGTAGGTCTTCATAAGTGCTTATATCTGACACTTAAGCCAAAAAGGCATGCCAAACACTCACATCTCAACTCATCTTGTTAGAAAGGCCCAGCACTCACATCTGATCATGTGTAAACACATCGCGCCAGAATGGCTCAAGACTTATATCCGATCATGTGCAAGCACATCGCATCGGAAAGGATCTACACTTACATATGACCCCATCTTGTCAGAAAGGCACATCACTCACATCTGACCATGTGTAAACACATCGCGCCAGAATGGCTTAGCACTTATATCCGACCTCATCCTGTCAAAAAGGCTCTGCACTTACATTCGACCATGTGTAAACACATCGCATCGAAAGGGTGTGCAATCACATATGATCATTAAGGAACTAATCCTATCATTGCATTACAATGGCCCCCAGTCCAAGATTGACCTACCTAGTAACTGACTAGGTTCCTCCATTCCCATAATGGCAGTTTCCCTTACATATGACCTACTCATCAGAATGGCCAACACTCATATCTGACATGGGAGGAACTTAATCCTTTAGCCATGACATAATAGTTTAGCCCTTACATCCGATCAATTGGGAACACATCCCTCTCTCACATCAGAATGGATTCTCAGTCCTAGACTGAGTTTTCCTGGTAACTGACCAGGAACATCCATTCCCAGAATGGAAACAACACGTATATCTGATCACTTAGGAACCAATCCTATAGTCGCATCAAAATGGTTGAGCTCTCATATATGACATGTAAGGAACCAAATCCTCTCACCATGACAGAATGGCTCAGCCCTTACATCTGACCATGGAAGGAACTTAATCCTCTCCCATGTCAAAATAGCTCACGGACTCATCACTTCCCTTTGGAGGGAACATCGATCTAGAGAACACCAAGCTTCTCCCTGAAGTACTCAAACTTCACCCTAGCTAATGGCTTTGTCAATACATCAACTATTTGATCGTCTATCACAACATACTGGAGCTGCACTGCTCCCCTCTACACCATATCCTTGATATAGTGATACTTGATATTGATATGCTTCGACTTGTCATGGAACTCTGGATTCTCTGACAACTTCATGCAACTCTAGTTGTCACAATGTATACAAGTAGCATCCAACTAGAGATCAAATATATCAAAAAGTAGCTTACTCAGCCATACTACCTCAGAACTAGCTAAACAAACTGTGACATACTCTGCTTCAGTTGTACTCAGTGCCACACAGGATTTCTTCCTGCTAAACAAAGAGATCACACCTAATCCCATACTGAAGCAACACCCTGAAGTGATTTTCCTATCAATGGCAATGCCTGCCCAATCTGAATCAACATAACCCTCAAGGTTAATCTTGTGATTCACCTCATACTTGAGCCCATAATCAACTGTACCCCTCAGGTACCTCTGAATGTGCTTTGTAGCAATCAAGTGAACATTTCTCAGATCTGTCAAGAACTGGCTCAAGGTTTTCATAGCAAAGTAAATGTTTGCTCTCGTGTTCGTCGGGTACATAAAGGACCCAATCATTTAACGATACATCATAGCATCAACCCACTTTGATGAAGCATCGCTCAATAGCTTCAGGTTCGATGCCATAGGTGTGGCCATGGCTTTGCAGTCCATCATCCCAAACCTCTTCAGGATCTCTACTGCATACTTCCCTTGTCCAAGGAAGATTCCATCTGCACTCTGCCACACCTCCATGCCTAGAGAATAATGCATCATACCCAATTACTTCATTTCGAACTCAGCAGCAAGCTTTCTCTTTGTATCAACAATCAACCCATCCATACCTATTACAAACAGATCATCTACATATAGTAGGAGCATCATTGGGTTTCCATCTTCAACCTTGTAGTAAAGGTTGGAATCTGCTTTACTCTTGGTAAAGCCCAAACTGGATAGAAAGCTATCAATTCTGTCGTACCAAGTATTGGGTGCCTGTTTCAAACCATATAGGGTTTTCTTCAATCTGCATACATGAAACTCCCTGTCATGTGTCTCAACACCGAGTGCTTGTTCTACATACACTTCCTCTTCTACTACACCATTCAAGAAAGTAGTCTTGACATCCATCTGGTGTATCTTCCATTTCATCACTGCAGCTAGAGCTAGTACTGATATGATGGAAGTGTATCTAGCTACAGGTGCAAAGGTTTCTTCATAATCTATTCCTTCTTTATGAGAGAAACCCCGAGCCACAAATCTTTCTTTATATTTTTCAATGCTACCATCTGCAGCATGCTTGATCTTGTAGATCCATTTGGAAGTTACAACTAACTTCCCTTCTAGTCTTGGGAAAACATTCTAAACATCATTCTTCATGATTGATTGGTACTCTTCGATCACAGCATGCTTCCATTATTTCTGTTCTGCCGCTTCTTCATAACTGGAAGGTTCTTTATCAATGAAATCACATAGTAAAGCTACATACCCGGAGCAGGATCTAGTCTTGTTTATTTCTCTGTGATTCTATTTTGGAGCCCCATATCTTTCCACACATTGAATAATTTCACATAGCCAAGCAGGTTTCCTCTTATGAGGATTCTTCTCCAGAGGTGGATCTACAGGTCTTTGTGGTTCTTCAAATTCTCAATTTTCTTCTTGAGTTTCTTCGTTCATGGTTGTATCATGAATTCTGGGTGCTTCTGCTTCTTCAGGTTCTTTAGTAGTTGCCTTTCTAGATTTGTTGTAAGCTGTGTCTTCATCAAATGTCACATCCCTGCTGATGTTAATCTTCTTGTATCCTGGGAAATATATTTTGTAAGCCTTTGAGCTTTCAAAGTATCCCACAAATATACCCTTCTTTCCTGAAGGTTCTAATTTTTTTCTCTTCTCTTTTGGAATGTGTATGTATATAGGACAGCCGAATATTCTGAGATGGATAACTTCTAGTTTCTTACCAGAGAAGACTTCTTTAGGAGTCTTGTTCTCAAGTACTCTATGTGGAGTACGGTTCTGTACATACACCGCTGTTCTGGTAGCTTCCACCCAAATATGCATAGGAAGATCTTGATCATGAAGCATAGCTCTTGTGGCTTCCATGATATTTTTGTTCTTCTGTTCCACAATCCCATTCTGTTGTGGATTATAAGGAGTGGACAACTCCCTCTTAATCCCTGATTTTTTACATAGCTCTTTGAATTCATTTGAAGTGAATTCTCCACCATTATCTGATCAAAAGGTCTTGATCTTCTTTTCAGTGTGATTCTCGATCAAGGCTTTGAATTCCTTGAACTTGATGAATACTTTGTCTTTGTTCTTCATGAAGTAAACCCATCTTTTCCTAGAAAAATCATCAATAAAAGAAACATAATATGCATACCCGCTTAGTGAACTTGATGACATAGGACTGCATACATCAGAGTGGATGATTTCCAAGATTCCTTTTGCTTTGCTTTCGCTACTTGGAAATGTCTTCTTTGTGTTCTTTCCTTTCACACATCCTTTGCAGACCCCATCATGTTTTCCTTGTATTTCTGGAAGACCTTGAACAACTTTGCTTACAAGAGGTAGTGCTCTATAATGCACATGTGCAAGCCTTCTATGCCAAAGTTCACTTGGCTCTACTATTTCATGGAGCAAGGCTTGTTCTGGATGGCCCTTCAATTTGTACAAACCTCCTTCTTGTTCACCAATCACTATTGCATCATCAATAGTCTTTCCTTTTGGCCACATGATGACTTGACCATATGTGAATGCAACCCTCATTCCTTTTGAATCCAATGCTGATATGGAGAGAAGGTTCTTCTTGAGTCCTAGCACAAACAAAACTTCCTTCATTGTCATAGAATTTCCAAATTTTAGGTTATAGGAAGATTCACCACTACCTTTTATTGGATATTGGTAGTCATCTCCTAGCTTCAGCTTGTGAGGTGATTCATGTTCTAAAAGTTTCACAAAGGATTCCTTGAATCCAGTCATATGTTTGGAAGCTCCACTATATATAAGCCAATCATCACTCCCATGAGTAATGTTTCCTGTGAGAGTGGAAATCAAAACATATTCATCCTCGCTTGAAGAATCTTCACTTTCATATCTGGTTCTCTTTGATGAAGGTTCATCATCCTCTGCAGCATCAACATGATGTCTTCTTTTGTTTCCCTTCTTCTTGTGAGAGCCACTTTTGTTCTTAGGAAAATCTGTAGCAAAGTGTTATTTTTCATCACATGTATAGAAAATGAACTTAGACCTATCTCTAGGCTTTCTAGAGTTATTCCTTCGATGAGAGTACTTACTTTTGTGATGGATGGATCTGGGTTTCTTGGATTGTACTGTGAGAGCTTGATCTTCACTTCCCATCTTCTCTTCTCGAGCTGCTATCCGAGCTTCTTCTTGAGAAAATTCTTCCCACAATTTGCTGAACTTGACTAACTTCTTTCTAGCACAAATCCCTTGAATGAAAGAGTCCCATGTCCTAGGGAGACCATTCAAGGTGTTCATCATAATTTCTACATTCTCCACTTCTTCATCTACTGCTTCTAATTATTCCTTGATCCGAGAAACCCTTGTGAAGTAAGATTGGATGGTCTCTACATTCTAGATCTTCACATTCTTTAGTTGATTCCTCAGAGTCATCTTCTGGTTTATGTTCTTCCCTTCAAACAATTTGGTTAGGGCATCAAACATAGATTTAGGTGTCTTGAGAGAGGACACCTGTGGGATAAGGTGATCCTCGATAGAATCAACAATGATCCTCTTTTCCATAACCAACTTCTTCTTATGCAAGGCCTTAGCCTCATCTCCCTCTCGAACTGGAACCTCCTCATTGATGTAGGAGTCCAACTCATTCTCTTCCAGGACCAGGGAGATCCTATACTTCCAGGCTCGGAAGTTATCATCTCCCTCAATCTTTTCATCAAGCTTGGTATGATGAGACATCTTAAATGAGAACCTCAAATGGAAAAACAAAATATTTAGATCTTACCAGGTCAAGATGTCGGATCTGGATTTGGAGCTTAAATCCTGTAGTACTGGTTCAAGAGAAAATTAGGGTTTTCCTTTTCCGGAGTTATGTCCAACCAAATGCTTTGAAATTGATCCCTAACTTCGATTTTGGGGAGGAGATCAATCCAGGCCTGGGCTCACTGAAAAATTCCTCTTCTGTGAAAATCCCTAATTTTCGACAGTAGTGTCGGGTCCAAAACTGAAAAACCTCAGAATTGGATTCTGCTTCAACAAAAAGATGCACCCTAAGGGGGAGAGTTATTCCACCTTAATTTTACTGAAAATCTATGGAGGAAGGTCCACAAACTAGGAGGCCCTAGTTCCTACAGTTGCACAGTGTCTTCTTCTCAGGTTAGCTCTGATACCATGTTAGTTTTTCAACATTAAGCTAGCATTATTAGGATCTTTAACTGAGAGAATAACAAGCACAACAATCAAACACAAGAGACAATGAACACAGTGTTTTTCCTCAGGGAAACCATAAATGGAAAAAACCCCACAACTTCCTCAGAGATAGAATCAACACCAAAATAGAAAATCCCAAAACAGTAAGTGATTTCCTGACAGCAGTAACCTTCTTCTTATCTAGCCCCAATGTCTTCTCCTCACTAAACTATGCACTACACTTGAGTGTGTATGTGATGTGTGTTAAATAGAGAAGTCACTTCTCTATTTATATTGCTTCCCGGCATGACTAAAACCCTACTAGGGCCGACTTCACTAAGTGAGTCTAATAACCCTAGTGCCCCAGAACTACGAGGACTTTAACCCTTAGACAATAAGAGGGTTACCCACATTGAGTTGACATGACTTGTTTACATTATAGATCCTCCCGATCGGAACATCGAGGCATGACATCATGACTCAATTATATTACAGACACATCCTGAAATAAACATCGGGGTACAAGACATAAGATACATAGATGAATACATTCCAAAGTTACAAATACATCAACAAATAAACTAGATGATAGTGTTAAATATTAATATTATTTAATCAAATTAGAGATTTTATTCTCTATAATTAGAATGTAAGGTTTTAAAATTAAATAATTAAGTAAAATATAAATAAAAAAATAGTTAGTTTGACTAGAAACTGAAGAGAGAGTTCAAACCTACATAGTAGAATCCTTTCTTCTCAATTAAACTAATAGATAGCAGAGAGAGGATGTTTCAAGGCAAACGATCCCTAGTTCACTGGAGGGTTCATCCATAGGTCTATTGAGCAATCAAATTACCAAAGAGAGATGTTGGTGTGTGGAAGAAATTTGGAAAAATGTTATTTCGAAGAATCTACACAAGGCTGGTAAATGGACCTTTCGACGACTATCCTGGTAGTTAAGAAAGACATAAAAATTTGCAAAAAGCCTTCTAGTATCTTTGGCATGCTCGGTGCAGCTCAAGGGTGACATGTGAATGGATGAGGAATAGTTTGAGATCTACGGTTAGGTGGAACGTGGAAGTTCCCAGATTAGTCAGTAGACAATGAAGGATTGATAAGTACCTTTGTTTTGTTTCTTAAAGTTCATATCAGTTCAAATAATTGATTATATATCCGTTTAAGTTTTCAAATATCTATCTGCTAATTTATGTAGTTATTTAAAATTATGTGTTAAATCTATGGTATTTTTACTAATAAGATTATCAACTAAGTTTTCTGTAATTATTTGTATATAATCTGTTAAGCAATCTATTTAATACTTGTTTTACAAATCTTTTATAGGTTGAGAAGTCTTTATTTTGAGAGTTATTATTTTAGCATAGATCTATTCATGTTTTCTATTATGTTCCTTTAGGATCTTGTTTTCATTTCAGTAGAGTTATACCTTATGCAAAAGTAAATATTATAGTTTATTTCTAGGCCAAAAAGAAAGCTCTCATAATTGCTAACAAAGTAGAGGATCCAAAATATAGATTCTAATACCATGTCCCTACAACCTGGGTAGGTTATTATGTAGATATATAAGCATTATATATATACCTTATGGATTAAAACTATTAAATTATAACCATAATCAACATGTGCCCATACATGTTGTATGGACTCTAGGAGGCAACCCATACTCTTATAGGGGTTAGAGGTAGGCGTATAATGAGGTGTATGAACTGCCCATTATGGAGGGGCTTACCCCAATATTCTATTTGGGCCCTACTTCTATTTGGGCCCTACTAGTAAGGGCTCATGAGGCTTTTTTCACGTATAGAATCGTTTATCATTGAATACAACCAAAATATAAACAAAACAATAACTCATATTAAAGAGGTTGTATGAGCAATCTTCATATTAACAAATTCAATAATGCCTTTCCATATAAATTGGGAAATATAATCATCCATGATTCTATATTTCCAAAAGAATCTTCATCACATAAACATTTACCCAAAACATACGATTATGAAATGTTTTAGCATATTCTTCCAAAGCTAGAGCGAATAGATTAAACATGGACAAGTAATTATTCACATCAGGATCAATTTCTGCAAAAGAAGACAACCAAATCGTCTAGTCATGAGACCCACGATCCAATGATATTTAAATCTATATGAATCTACGTAAAGGCCATAACTCATCTAGAGTCACGCCATCTGCATGGGAAATAGTGCATTTTTAACTAACATAATCTCAACAACAAGTCTTGTAGGGTACCTTTTTACCATAAACACTATAATCATCCTTAGCTTTGGATTGAACCCCCACTATGATAGTCATAACATAAAAATATGTACGCCATCCCCATTTCTCACCAAAATTTTAACAAGAAGAATAATAAGGATCACACTACCATCGATGATAAAATCCAATTCATGCGAATGAGGGGTAAGATATTCAGCCACAAGATCTATACATATCGTTATATGTTCAGAGACTATTGTTTTTCCAAAACATACAACGTTTTACCAAAATAGAAAAGTCCTACATCATACAAATACTTTAAATCGACACCACCAGCAATAGTCACGCTACTAACGATAGATTGCAACCATTATTAACATAGAAATAAATTATAAGCCAAAATCCATATGCGACAAGCCAAAATCGTGATAAGCTATAAATCATAGAAGGGATACAAATTCATACAGCTGGGATACAACCAGATTACCATTAAATCCATTCGGTACAAAGGTATTTTCACACACTAAGATGGTGATTGTAGCTCAAAAGAAAAATTAGGATGAACATCCAGGTTACCAACAGAGTAATATTGGTTCGTGGAATCAACCACTCTCCCAACCACGATTTAAGCCAATAAGCCAATGAGATGTCATGATCAACACGTTGGAATCATTAAAAAAAAAAAAGCCTTACAATGTTCATCAAATATGTTTTATAACCATTACAATACCATAAAAGAAAAATACCATTACAATCCCATAAAAGAAGAATACCAAAAAATAGAGGGTTGGGATAAATCAAACATCCATACCTCTACTAAACCCTTGTCACCCCGAGAGGTGTCATTATCTAGACCGGTCAACTGTAAAAATGATAGACAACCTTTAACCCTCATGAATGGGCATAGTCCATTAGAGGACCGATATTACCGGTATTCATGCATTAACTTACACCCAAACTCCTCATATAAAAACCATTTGAACTAACTGGTGCACCTACCTCTTTTCAGAACATGAATCAATGGAATTAAATTATTTCCCTTACTCTTATCAATATGGCTCTTCCTGGACCTAGTCTTGGATGCTCAACTATATTCCACTAAAAAAAGTTCGTATTTAGTATAATGGGAAGGAGACACCTAAATGGGCAAGGTTAAACATATTGATGCGAGTATAATATGTTTATCATATTACGATGTAGATATTTAGGTGTTCAATTGAAGCGGCTATCAGAGGTTTCATTGCGCAAGAACCTCAAATTATAAAAATTCGTGATGGTGGCATATTGTTAACCAAGAGGACCGATATTACCGGTATTCATGCATTAACTTACACCCAAACTCCTCACGACTAGCAACACATTAACCAACAAAGGAATCATTAAAAACCATATCAAAACCCATACAAGGGAAACTAAAATATATAAAAAGTCACAAAATACAAATGAACAACAAAACATGATTTACCAAGAGTTACTACATAGATTTGAGCTATGAAACCTGATAGAAGTCGTCCTAGATGTCAAATGCCATAAACGTCGACCATATAGTCACTCTCCTTCCAATTCTCAGCGTAGTTCAACTCACAATGTGAGCAAAAGACCATAAAGAATAAATCACCAAGGAGAAGGGTAAAATCCCTCTAAGCTCCTCATGAACAACCAAAAGCATCGAAATGATAAAAATCACAAGTAGCTTAGGAAAATTACCTAGTCCAAGCATTTAATTTAAGATCTACGTGGAGGGAAGTACCAGCCTTTGTCACATGGATTCATTTAAAAACCCAACAACCTACACAATTTACTTTGGATTGTAAATCTTACAATTAAAACCTTGGATGTATATTCTATGCTCACATTCCATGTGAAATTCATGAAGGCTATGCCTTAGCCAACTAATGGTAAATTCAACTAAGTCCCCACCTTACATTTTGCATAACATCATATATGTTGATATTTTTATAAGTTAAGATTCCAACTTATATATATACTTCACAATGTGGAATGAAATGACTACATATGAGTAGCGAGAGAACAATCTCAACTGTATCCAACCTTAGGATATATGGTCATCCTAAATCATATACATGTACACGAAGTTTTTTAAGAAGTGTTAATAAAACATAATAGTTGGAAGAGAATAATTAGATACAAACATTGGGTTGTAAAACTACTTGTATCGACATAACTAATATCCTAGAACAAAAATGTGATGATAAATTAAAATGTTAACATAAGAAACCTCCTTCCCTGATTCTTCGAAGGTGTGTGTGTGTGTGTGTGTGTGTGTGTGTATGGACACACACACACCTTTGAAGAATCACTAAAGAAGGTTTCTTATTCCTCGACTATTGAAAGTAAGGGTACCTGTAATAAGTAAATAAAGAGATACACTAACTAACACGTTAAGCAAGCCCAGACTTCTATGGGCCAATAACCACACATGAATACAGAGTTGGTATTATAAACTTTTATCTTTAAAGCTAAATGTTACATTAAAGCCTATTAGAGGAAATTTCAACTCAAAATTGGCCTCTTAACCATAATTCAAATTCCATGTCATCACGTGTTAGCCAATGAAATTGCTTTAAATTTGAAATACCGTATAGGTCTTAAACAAATTTTTAATATAAATTTGGGGATAGGTATCATAAAAAAAACTACTTTTTTTGTTCGTATTTTCGACATATCTCCCTGTGTTTTTACTCAAATTTCGATGGAGAGATCTCGTTGGATGCGAAATTAATTTCTGGATTCAACGAGTACCCACTCGGCATACTTTTGATGGACCCCGCTACCCCAAAAACAAGAAATCCCTGAAAAAATGTGATGATGTAGCCACTCAGCATACTTTTGATGGACCTCGCTACCCCAAAAACAAGAAATACCTGAAAAAACGTGATGATGTACCAACTCGGCATACTTTTGACGGACCTCGCTACCCCAAAAACAAGAAATACCTGAAAAAACGTGATGATGACATCATCATCACGTTTTTTCAAGTATTTCTTGTTTTTGGGGTAGTGGGGTCCATCAAAAGTATGCCGAGTGGGTACTCATTGGATGAGGAATTTAATTTCACATCCAATGAGCTCTCCCGATCAAAATTTGAGTAAAATCACAAGGAGATATGTCGAAAATACGAACAAAAAAAGTAGTTTTTTTCTTTTCTTCCTCCTTTATTAATAAATGTTATTTTATTATTTTAACTATTATTTTATTATTTTTCTTAGGAGGCCCATTTAGAGTTGAAATTTCCTCTAATCCGAGGTAAGGTACAACCAATCAAATAAAACTATGTAATGTATGGAAGAGTAGGAGAAAATATAAGTCATATGAAAAATTATGATCTTAAGTACAAAGGAGTATGACTATAAGAAATCATTATAACTTTCACAATAATGAAGTTAATTTAATAGATATAAGGTAAAATAGAAAAAGAGTACAATATCACTATGATTTATAAGTTTATAAAGACCCTTATAAAAAAAGGGTGTAGTTTATTGGTATGAGAGATAGATTCAAAAACTAAGCGACCTATGATCTTGTAACCAAGCTGTTGGAAAAGTCAAATTTGAATGAATCTAATAAAACTTTATTTGTTGCACATTTTTTTAAAACATCGTGAATACTGAAAAATAGTCATCACGGTAACTTGAACTCACGACCTCGAGAAGAGGATCTAGTGGTTGAACTAAATGATATCCATACAACTGTTACTTCCTCTGAATTTCTGAAAACAGCACAAATCCTACAAGCTTAATTTCATAGTTTTAAAGATGATAACATCAAGGAAAGACAAGAAAAAAATGAAGTAAATGAAGCAATGCTACAAACAATTACATAAATTAGAAATATGCATCAAACCACACACTCAGCAAGTCAACCTATGAACAAGTTCTATCATAGGAAAAGAGCTACCAGCCTAGGACCCAAAAAGCAACTAAAATTCTAACAACCTTCAGATTTATCATCTAAGTATGCTAAAGATTGCAAGATTATCAATTCTTTGAAAGAATACACATAATCCCCATACAAAAAGAAACACAAAAAGGATGATAGTATGAAGGGATAATTCCAAAAAATAAACGCTCCAACCTTTGAAGGATACCTTGGTGTAGGAGAAAAAGTGGAAGAATGGATCGTGGGGATGAGCAAGTACTTTGAAGTACATGATTACTCCAGTGGCATGAATGACTGAATAGTCATCTACAATTTAAATTGAAAATATGATAGATGGTGGCGAGGTTTAAAACTCACTAAGAAACTTAAAGAGAAGGACCTCAATTGGAGGACCTTGAAGAAACTATTTCAGGAAAACTATATGTATAAACTAGTTTTTTATAAGAAAGTATAGGAATTTCATGAATTCAAAATGGGTTCCCTATCTATGGACACATTAATCAACATATTGTTGGAATTGTTGCACTACTTCCCTTGTATCAAGGATGAGAAAGTAAAAATACAACAGTTTTTAGGATGCTTTCCTATCTACTTCAACGACAAAATTGAATTTGATGCCCCCAAGACCTTGAAGGTAACCTTAAACAAGGAAAGTTTATGTTATGAGCACAATCAACATAGGGTTGAAAACTTAAAAAACAAGAAAGAAATGCAGAAATCATATGTTGACAACATAAGGAAAGTGTTTACATCACCCCCATACAAGAAGAGCAATAACTCCTCAACTAATCAATTTTTTGGAAAATATGGGACTCAATCAAGACTACTAGCTCAAAGTGTCAACTAACCAACAACACACAAGGGAGATAAAATTTCCCTACTATAAGTAAAATGTTGGGGATTCCAAGGACCCCATTACTACAAGGATTGTCCAAATAAGAACAATAAAATTCTGAACAATCTACAAGAAAAGAAAACAATAGAATATGTTGCAAGAATGCCCTAAAGTTGTGCTTCCTTGGAATGCATACAAACCAACCACTAATCCACCATGGTCGAAGTAGAAGGTAAAACATCAAATATACCTATTTCTCTTTAATTGATTTAGGAGCTTTCTGAGGTTGTATCCCCTACTGTTATTGACATTTGTAAATTAAACAAGGTAAAACACAACAAACCTTGGATGGTACTATTGGGATGAATTAATGTCATTTTAATTCCATTGTAGTAATTGCCCAGCCATTTAGTTTGTCAATCTGATATTCGTAGGCTTACGAAGCACATGCAAAGTATATGCAGGACTGAAGCAAAATTAAGATAATCTAACCCCCCGTGAAACCAAGACTAATCTAATCTAACCCCCCTTAAGCTGAAACATGCAATTGCTAATCTAATGTAGGAAGATGAAACACATGGCTGAAAGTAAATTGCATAAAAAAGGACAACATATGAAGAGAAATAAGACAACACATGTGAGTTCACATTAACAATCAAGCAATCTTAATTTACATCACAGGAATCAATGACAAATCATGAAAGCATCAAAACCAATATTATGAACAAAATCTAAGAATTCCCTTCTCCATATTACAAATTCAAGACTAACTTCTACAATCTACTATTCTCTAAGATAATCTAAGATCTAAGATATTCTAAGATAATCTAGGATTTAAGATTATTGAAATGAAGAGAGAGTACTCTTTTTTATACATGAAGGAAATAACCATCTCATAATGAGAGATCCACTATTCACTCAACCGCTTAACTACTTTCCTATTATTACAAGATATGATCCCTTCAAATCCTCCACATATCTCTCACCAATCCTCCACATGTCTCTCAAACAAATCTCCATGATCTTCTCCTTGGAATATTCTTTGCATAACTATCTCCTTCAAATGGTGGAGGATATATACGTGAAGTCTTTTCTTTGAATTAATCCTTCACATATTCTTACACATTACAAAGCTCATCCATACTTTGAGATATTAGTGAAAAACATGTTAATTTTCTAATATTTAATGATAAATTCACTTATTATACTAAAAATAAATAAAGTGCAAATAATAAGATGAAACCCACATATATGTATGGAAATAGTATGATAAAAGGTTAATGGGACGATGAAATGTGAGGAATAGCGAAAGATAAAGTGGATGAAAAAGTGACATTTCTGAGTCTGAACATACTCCCCAACTGAACTTGGTGCATTTCCTTATGCAACCGTGTATGGATCTTCTCAAGAACTTTTGGCATCTAAACTTTGGCTTTGATTGATGATGTCTCTTTAAAAATGAATATTTCCAGGGTGTCAAATACATGAGTAACAACTGGCATTTCCTTATGGCTGGTTCTTGTGTGACAACCATGAATATAAATAATGTTGGTTCTTGTGTTAACAACATTCATTTCATGATGTGAAATGCATGAGTAACAGCTGACATTTTCCTTATGGTTGGTTCTTGTGTGAGAACCATGAATGTAAAGAATCTTGGTTGTTGTGTTAACAACATTCATTTCGTCATCTGTTTTCTAGTTGCATAATAATTTAACCATACACTCATTGAAAATGATAAGCTATTAATGTGCATAGAAAGCATCATTGTGCATAAGAAATTTATTTTTTTATCTTTATGAATCATGCCAATATGTATATCAATGTGTATGAAGCAAAGTGCAATAGAGGATTTGTCGGAAAAGAAATGCTTGTGAATGGTAAATGAGATGAAAAATGGGCGATGGTGGTGAAAAGAATGGAATGATAGTAGTGAGTATGTATTGAATATAGTTCCCCCTCCCCAATTGATGTAGTTGCATGTCCTCATGCAACCTAGCATGGGATGTGAAAGAAATAGAGCATGGTGAGGGAATTTTCCAAATTATTCATTTCTAGCATGTAAGGAATTGTATGATTAAAGTTTAGAAAACAACATAACCTCACTTACCCAAAAAGTAGATGAACGATGCAACATGAATGTAGCTGATGCTGCTAGATCATGGAATATGTCACTACTATAGGGGCTGCAAAACCCATTATACTATGAAACGAGAAATTTATACTAAGAACGAGAACTCTAGCCATAAAAACAATGATTTTTGAATAAAAAACACAAAAAACACCCTCCAAATAGAAAAGCGTTGATACCAGTATACACGTTTTTTTTGGGGGGGTAAAAAATAGAGCCATGGCCTAAACATGCCATGCTGTTGTTTACAAAAGCTTTGAAATCAACCCCTAAATTGGAAAAAGATTTTTTTGTTCAAGGGATAAATTACAACTTTTTTGAAACTTGCATATTAAACAAAAACAAATATTTCATAAATAATTTCAGCACTCTAACCATTAAAATCAAACAAATTATGATGTGATTCATAATGAAGTCATATATTAGACCTTACAAGAACAAATTATTCATATAAATTGTCAAAAAATCATTTATAGTTTCAATTACAAACATCATACTGATAAAAAACATCTAAAATGTTTCATGTGAAATTATTTAAGCTCATCTATGTGTCTAACACCCCATCATAGTCTATATTTTTTTGCAGATGAGCAATTGGATATAATAATAAAACAATTAAACTCGTGACCCCATTACATTACATTAAAAAGAAAAATTAAACACCCCCACTCCTAACCCTTAAACGCCCAACAACACTACATTTGCAAAATTTAAAACACCCCCCTCTAACCCTCTAAATCCCCCAACAACATTATATTTTAAAAATGACATAATATATTGATATAATGTAATGTATAATATAATATAATGACAATATTTTAAAAAAATAACATAATATGTTGATATAATATAATGTAATGGCATAAGTGCCTTGGATTGTAATGGCATAATGCCATGACATAATGTGCCTTGGACGAATGCTATTTCAACAACTTATTCTGCATAGAAGAGGTTGTTCTATTTCAGGATGAGCACACTATGACAGAAACCTCATTATATTTAAAAATGACATAATATATTATATAATATAATGTAATGACCATATTTTAAAAAATGACATAATATGTTGATATAATGTAATGACATAATGTGCCTTGGATTGTAATGACATAATGCCATAATGAAATGTAAAAAAATGACATAATATATTATATAATATAATGTAATGACCATATTTTAAAAAATGACATAATATGTTGATATAATATAATGTAATGACATAATGTGCCTTAAATTGTAATGACATAATGCCATAATGAAATGACATATTGTGCCTTGGAAGAATGCTATTTCAACACCTTATTCTGCATACACGAGGTTTTTCTATTTCACAATGAGCACACTATGACAGAAAACTCATTATACTTAAAATAAATAAATAAAAGACAAAATATATTGATATAATATAATTTAATGACAATATTTAAAAAAAAATTGGCATGATATAATATAATGTATTAATATAATGTAATGGAATAATGTGCCTTGGATTCACATGACATAATGTAATGTCATAATGTGCCTTGGACGAATGCTATTTCAACAACTTATTTTGCATACAAGAGGTTGTTCTATTTAACGATGAGCACACTAAGAAAAAAACCTCGAATGTGTGTTCAGGAGGATTTGGAAAGGGAAATTAAAACAAGATCACAAAGTCCACAAGACCACTGACATTATATTTTTGTTTCTTGTATTAGTATTATATTCTTGAAATAATGTAATGAATTTTCTATATATCACAAAGTCCACAATATTACTCATTATATTTTTGTTTATGGTTTTCATAGTATATTCTTGGAATTAAGTAATGAATTTCCCCGAAGTTGGAGCATGACGACAGCGGTTAATTATGTAATGAATTTCCCCGGAGTTGGAGCATGACGAGAACAGTTAATGGAAATCAATCACAAGTATTGGTTGACGATAGCAACTAAAGGAAATCAATCATAACTATTGTTTGCATTGAATCATATCACAGATTTTGGCTAAATCGTTGAGCAAGCTTATCTTTAAATCCTGGCTTGCAGTTTCATTTGTAAACGTCCTTCTAATCTTGTCCTTCTAATATTCCAATGGATTCTTCTTCCAGGTCTGCGTCCATTTCTTATACTTCTAATCCCCAGTATGACATTTTCATCAACAATCCAGGACATGTTCGATATTATTTTGAATGCAACGCATAAGCTTCAAGCTTCTGCAACATAGGTTAATCTAGATGTTCTGGTGGATTACAGATTAAGAATTAATGTTTATTTAACTACCTTCTACTTTTTTATATTATTTTGAATACAATATCCAAGCTTCTACAACATAAGGTTAATCCAGATGTTCTGGTGCATTACAAATTAAGAATTAAAATTGCTTAGTTAAACGATATTGCCTTATCTAGTATGTTTCTTCGTTAAATGAAATTGTAATGTTCTGTGTTTTTGTTTCAATGAAGGATGGGACAAGGGAGGTGGGAGCCGAGCTCCGCTCCCTTGGCCACCAAAGAGCCACCCCTCAATGGTGGCGCGATTCACCTATAACGTTACAGGACCTTGCCTGAGCTAGCTAGATTGAGGGGAAGAAATACAGGACTAGGTTAGTTTCTCGACCAAGGGGGAGGGTTTATTTTGGAAGTTAGGCTAATTCTAGAATCAAGCCAAGCAAAAAGAGTTAAGGTTTATTGCGAGGGTTGATGAAGGATCCTTGACCTATGTAATGTTTACTCTTGTAATGTTTACTCTCATTTGGAGAAATATTAGCTCACCAGAGTTTATACCCTCAACCATTACCCTCTAAGCATATGATGGCTATCATCCCAACCCAAAGGGCTCTTATAGAATGTCCCCATGAAACGGAGGGCGCGCCAAGAAGGTAGTGCCCAAGCACACAGACAATGAACCACTCACTGCTGCCATCTCCTTCTTGTAGATGATATATATCCTCTCTGCGTCCTTTCATTGTCGCATCTGGAAACCTATGTCGTGACCACTTCCTACTATCAAAATTGTTTCCACTCGATTCAACACCTCTCACCTCATCTCTTCCAATCTACCCACATTCACACTCCCTTATCTCTCAAAAATTGTCTAGTCGATTAGACCATCCAGTCGAGGTCCTAAGTTCACACATGTTGATGCAATTTTCCTGAGCTTGTTTGCAATTTGGTGACCATTGTTTGGATTTGACTTCTGATATGCCTCCTTCTCAAGGTACCCAATGGGCGGAGGGACGAGGGAGGCGGGGAGCGGAGCTCCACTCCCTTGGCCACCAAAGAGCCACCCCTCAATGGTGGTGCAATTCTCAGAATCGCGCCACCATTGAGGGGTGGCTCTTTGGTGGCCAAGGGAGCAGAGCTCCGCTCCTGCCTCCCTCCCGGCGTGCTTCAGAATTATAAATACAGAAGTAATTAACCAATATCATAAGGAAACAAGTAATTGTGACACTTTGGCTATGGATGACGAGGGAGGCGGCAAATACTCCCACCCGACAAATATGCCCAGCAAGAATATAAAGTGGGATAAGAATATATGCCTAGCAGAGATACTCGTTCAACAAAGATAGATACGGTAATGTGCGGGTGCTAGGCACACTCATATAGTATAAGATGTCGTAGAAAGATTCTTCCTTCTATTTGGTTGGGTCAGTCTCCTTCCCTATAAGTAAGTATATGTATTCTTCCCTAATAGTGTTAGTCTTGAAGAGTGGATAGAAATCAATATAGTTTCAAAGTGGCGGATAGTCCTCGAAGACGTGGTGGAGGATAGTAGTGGCAGGGGCTAGTCCACTCATATGCAATCGAACGGGAGCTCTCCAATGTGGCAGGGCTAGCATATTCTCTAGGGGAATAGGCCACCCTCTGTCCTTCTCCTCTAAATAGCTCTACTCCCTTATAGACATAGAGCAGTGCAGTCAATTGCGTTCATTCATAATGGGTCAGTAAGCCGCCAGTAAGGAAGGGGATGAAGCACTATACAAGGGAGGGAGGAATGATTTATGCAAAGAACTCCCCTCATTTCATCAAGATACGCTTCTTTACTAAACTTCCTTACTTAGTCTTTTATTCTAGGCCCTACTTTAATTGCCCCTTCCACATCCATTATCCAATGCCCCTTAACTTGACTGAATCAACACATCGCATGTAACGTAATAAATCATGCTTGATCCCCTCATTTAATTTGATCAAGGGGGTATCGTATGGGTTATCGACGCGACATTTTCGTCCCCATCCTCGGCCAGGCAAGCCTTGAGGGAAATACATTTATTTTAAGTCAGGTGGTGGATTTATTTAGGGGGTATCGTACGCGCCTGCCTCGAGATGAGATGTTGAGATATACTTCGAAGAGGCTTAAGGCCCCCTATGGATGGCACAAAGCTCCCTATTAATTCCCCTAATAAAAATACGATCTATATACCTCGCTTATCTCGGAGAAGAAGTGCATACGAACAAGTGTCTATACAAATATTCTTGGTTAATGCCTAGGGAGGGGGTATATTTGGATATTGGGGGAAAGAGGGAGGCTTTAGTTGAATCGATGATGAAAACCAAACCAGTTTTCCATGGCCTATGAGAAATTCTCTATATTTATCTGTCTATGGATCTTCTCGTTAGGTAGGTAGATTTATAGATAGGCAAATTCGAATTATCTACGCAATTTGGTTATGGGAAATCCCTTGACCTTTATTTTATTTTTATTTTAGGTAGGGCTCCCAACAAACGAAGCCCTGAGGGACGAGGGAGGCGGGAGCGGAGCTCCGCTCTCGCCTCCCTCCTGCCATGCTTCAGACTTATAAATGCAGAAGTAATTAACCAATATCGCAAGGAAACAAGTAATTGTGACACTTTGGCTACGAATGATTTAATTTCTATTATTTACCTTGAAACTTCTTTAATAAGGAGATGGTTGCGCAATGCCCTGAAGAGTGTAAATCATTTCTGAAAACTGGTGCCTACCAAATTATTAATTTCCATTTGCAGACTGTGAAAAAACAACAATTTCCCAACCTTTGCCTTTGGTATGTCTCAATCACGTTTCATTTGTTTGCAAATCTGTCACGGATTCTACGGAATTCTATGAGAATGTTCTTGGATTTCAGCAAGTTAGGAGGCCGTATTCATTCGATTTTGAAGGAGCTTGGTAAGATATTTGGGTCAATATAGTCCTTTACCCAACATTACTGTCTGAATATAATATTTCATATATCTTCCGACGAATCTAAAATGTTGTTGATGTCCAGCTTATTCGGTTACGATGTGGGGATTCATCTCTTACAATGCAGGTCTTGGGATGATCTCCCTAAGAAAACTAAGATCGATCCAAGAGATAACCAAATCACTTTTCAGGTTTACTTAAAGTCCTATAGTCACCTTTGAGAGATTCTTACTATTATTCTAGAAGGATTTGCTTCATTTTAGAGCTGTCGTGATCACTGTTACTATTTTTTCTCTCACAGTGCCTAGATGTTATTTTAGTGGAAAATAAATTGTAACAAATGGAAATAAAATATGAAAAATGTGTTGTGGAAGATGAAGGTTTGTACATCATCCAACTTTTCTTCCATGATCCTGATGGTTACATGCTCGAGATTTGCAATTGTGCGAATTGTCTTGTTATTTTTGTGTCCTCTTATGTGAGGTAAACCTCTTGTTGAGTCCCAGAAATCCGCGGGCAATAAAAGTAAGGGATTCTCCCCAGTCAACGTTCCCAACTAGCCCATGACTGTTTGGTGTAGGGAATATGTCCGGTTTGCGGTCCGGCTACCGTAGGTCAAGTATAAAACAAAGGGCTTTACCGGTTACGGCCCGGTCCACCGATTTTTTTGTATTTTTGACTTAAGTATGAGATGCAAGTGCCTAATTAATAATGCAGGATGATAAAGATGCAGGGATCAGTCACAACGTGATGCACAGGTTCTTACCTCTCGTCTTAGCATTCACAAGCATCTAAATCACATAAACAACAAGAAATTAAAACTAACTACCTAACCTATCGCTAGAGAGCAAGATATCATTCATTGGTGATTAATGTATTACTGTTCAGGTGTTTTGGCAAATCACAGATAGCTGTTCTTGTAACCAAACATATAAACAGAAGTAAAAGTATACATGACAAGATAGCTCATCAACAATTAAAACATCCCATTACTCATAGTGGAAGAACACCATAAAAATACTGAAGAAGCTTCAGACAAGAACATAAGTTCAAGAAATTAGAACACTCTTACAGCTCATGAGACATAGCTGAAAATGAAATAGTTCACATTCAACATTGCTCATTTAAACACATTGATCCATTCCACATAACACTTTCTCCAACAGGGAAAATTTTCACTTTCTGGTTTGTAAAACGAAATAGTTCCTCTTACAAGCAAAATGTTTACAAATTTGCGAGGGAAAAATACCCTCTAACTTCTAGCTTTCAAATATTTAAACCAAAATCAGCAGACCGCTTGGGTTCCCCCCCAAACGTGTGAATCTTCGGTTCTTCAGGCGTTTCATCTCCCTCCTTTTCATTTTTTCTGCGCAAGCTCATTATCAACTGAGTAACTGACGGACCTTTCAGATATGTCCCCTTGTTGCTTTCAATTTTTTCTTTTACTTTACCTACGCCCTTTGAGATCCTATCTCCAATCAGTACCTTCGTGACGTGGCAATATGAATCGTCTTTTGGATTTTCCTGCAATTAACCAACGTGCATCATTCACCGGGTCGTATTCCAAAATAAACATCAAATTATACTAACTAAAATGGCTAATCCACAGGAAATGGCCAGGTGCACCATTTGATCTGAGAATCTTAACAAACGCTAGCACTACTACTTCGTTCGCCTACAGGCTCGACAGACATCACCAACGACGGACAACAAAAAACTTGACGGCGACTCAAAATACCTACCCATAGCCGCAACAATGGAAAAGAAAAGGTTAAGGACATGTGACCCGCAGGCGGGAAAGTTCCCCAATCAGAAGTCAGAAGATATTGACATCGGAAGCCAAAATCCTTGCGTAGCCGCAACGACGGAAGAGAAAAGGATAAAGACACACAAAATACGAGTAAGAAAAGCTTAAGCGGAAGTCGGAATACATTATATTGGAAGCCAAATGACTTTCCCATCCGCAACGGCGGAAGAGAAAAAGCTATGGGTACGCGATTAAAATACTAATACACATCGACAGTCAGAGCGCTTTGCACTTCGGGCGTTAAGTCGCTTTGGGAGCCGCAACGATGAACGAGAAAAGGACAACAGTCGCCGATCAAACATAGTATGACGCCTGAAAAAATATTAAGTGTTTAAAAAACTGTTAGAAAATCAGCACCGGCTAAAACCCGCTTTACTTCCGAAGAACAAAGATCTGATTTATTATCATTTGCTAGCAAACCAGCTCAAATTTGCGACCAATCACAAAATTAAAATATAGGCAACCTCTGGAACAGGATGAAAATCAGTATGCACAATCATTCGAAATTAAAACCCGACCAATAAGTTCCAGGGTCCTACAATTTAAGAACAACACTAAATCATGAGGAGGGGCCCACAATTTTAAGAAATTTGGGGAGAACGATTGCAGCTGCAACAATTGGCAATTACCTGGTGAACCTAGATCTCTGGGCGATTGTTCTTTGAGTGACAGACTGTTTAACAATAAATGCATCTATTGAATTCTTCCAGCTATCCGGATTTCTCCAATGACAGAAGTGTGTACCTTTGATCATTAATGATAGTCCAATTTGGGAGAGTGGAAACCAAGATTTTCAAGTCCAGATAACTCTGTTGAGGCCATAGGATGAGTTTCATTATTACTTTTGTCTTCAGGTAGCAGATAGCTTCGACACCACAGGGTTGTAGCATATGGTAAACAGAAAAACTTGTTTGTTCCTCATTCCCATGCCACTTTAGCACTTTTTGTGCTTCTGGACTTTTGTCCCTTTTTATATGAGTCCTCCTACATGCCTTTCTTATTGAATTTTAATTCAGGATCCTCTATCCCATAGTGTCCTTTTGTGTGAGCGATGTACTTCATGTTTCAGCTCACGGACGGAGAGGATCTTCCGGAAATTTAGTACTTATGATTCATTATATGCTTTGATGTATTATGCTTTCATAGGAGTTTTTGGACTCTTATTTGCCTTTTGGCATTCGTTTCTTGGCATGGGATCATTTATATTTAATATACTATTCACCTTGTTCCTTTCCATGGGTCTTCTGCTGCCGCTCCTTAAAACATGTTAAGTGTGACATGGATGGAGCCTCAACATAGTACTCTAGACTTTTCGAATCCAGTTTATTTCATAGGGGTTAAGCAGGACTTCAATGCACATAGAGCTTATTCGAGAAAACTGCTAAAATGGAAGAAGTTATTTTAGCAACACACAGTCTGAGACCCAAAAATGTTGATCATTCCCAAACATTTTGATGTTCTCCATGCAACCGTGGGTTCGTTCCCTTTATTGGAATCAAGAAAAATCAAACTAAAGCGAACTGAAAACATGACTCAAAAGACAACCAAACAGATTATTTATATACAAGACAGAAGAACTCAACGAAACTAAGGAAAAATACGGCTTGAGAACCAAACCATTCACTAGTAAGTTCTCTTCCCACCCCTGTAGATCTCGCAACTTATAAGTATAAGGGCCAAGCTTTGTTGCAATCTGAAAAGGGCCTACCCACAACTGCTGGAATTTAGTGTGCTTTCCTTTCTCATCATGGGGGTGATCCCATTTGAGGACTAAGTCTCCTACTTCAAATTCTTTTGTTCCAGCTTTATGTTTGTCGAACCATCTCTTTAATAACTCTTGCTATTGCTTAAAGCGTTCCCTGGCTTTAGATCTAGCCTCTTCTGCTTTCAGAAGATTACATATCCTCATCTGCAAAACTTCATTCTCCAACCCTCTGAACTCTTGAGCTATTATGGAAGAGGGTAGCATGATGTTGGGGGGAAGAATGGCTTCTTTACCATACACAAGGGTATACGGTGACACCCCTATCGCAGACTTGGGGGTGACTCTATCGGCCCAAAGGGCGTTTGGTAGCACTGAGTGCCAGCTCCTCTGGTTTTCTATCACAGTCTTCTTTAAAATCCTAATCAGGTTTTTATTAGTGGATTAAGCCACGCCATTTCCTTGTGGATAGTAATTAGCAGAATAGTGCAATTTTATCCCTTTATCATGAGCAAAAGCAGTTAATTTAATTGATGAAAAATATGTAGCATTATAAAAAACTAATGAAACTGGAACTCCAAGCCTGGTCATGATGTGGTCTTGTAGGAAACTGATGACCTCGTCTTGATTTATCTTGCGCAGCGGAACTGCTTCAACCAAGCGAGTGAAATAATCGGTTGCGGTCAGAATGTACTTATGTTGTAGGGCAGAATTTGGTTTTATTTCTCCAATGATATCCAACCCCCATTGCTCGAATGGTTCCATGATCATCACAGGATTTAGGGATGCTGCTGCTTTAGGTTGTCTCCCACTACACCTTTGGCAAATATCACACTTCCTAACATGTGCGTGTGCATCTTTGAAGAGAGTAGGCCAATAGTAACCTTCCCTAAGGATTTTGTGGGCTGTAGTATCTCCTGAATAATGTCCCCCAGCAGGACCGTCATGCAATTCTGACATTACTTTCTTCACATCTTCCTTTTCTAAGCATCTGAGAAGGACTCCGTCATAATTTTTTCTGAATAATATTCCTTCAACAATTTGATAGGATGTTGATTTAAGACGCAACACTCTTCTTTGCTTGGAATTACAATGTTCTGGAAACATCCCTGCCTGCAGGTAATGCACAAGGTCTCTATACCAAGACTCGGGAGCTGTAAACAAAGGACATACCTCCATTACATGTAATTCGACTTCATCTTCCCAGGCGTGTTCTTCATTTTTTTCATTTTCAGTCATATGTTTGCACAACCCTTGTCCTTTAATTATAGATGCTGGCTTGAATTCAAGGTCGTACTCTTGAAGAGCTGTTACCCAATTGCCCCTTCTTTCTCCTAACTCCTTTTGTACAAGAAGGGACCTTACAGCTGGGTAGGGGACTATCACCTTGGTTCTGTTTTTTAAAATATAAGGCCTGAATTGCTTTACTGCTTTGCATACGGTGTAATCTTGTTTATCAATAGCTGGGTAATTCAATTTGGCCCCCTGTAGACCAGTACTCATAAAGGATATTGGGAATTCATCCCCCCCATCTTCCTTTTGGGTGAGCACAGCTACTAGTTAATCATCGGATGCAAAGGTATACAAGATAAAATATTTGTCGAAATCTGTGCTTTCCAGGGAGGGTGCGTGTGCAACAGTAGTTTTGAATTTGCTGAATGCTCTCTTCTCAATTTCAGTCCACTTGAATAGTGCATTTTGCTTTACCATCTACTACAACAGCTTGACGATCTAAGCAAAATAAGGCACACATCTTCGCACGAATTTTATCGTTCCCATAAATGATTGCATCCCCTTTTTATTATGGGGAAAGGGGATTTGTTCAATAGCCTTAATTCTTTCTGGATCTATAGAGATTCCTTTCTTCGAAACTATGTGACCCAGCAACTTGCCCTCCGTGACAGCGAACACACACTTCTTAGGATTGAGTGAGATGCCATATTTCCGACAGCGTTCGAAAATTTGTTTTAAGTGAAACACGTGCTCTTCTCTTCTCTTCGAGAATATTGTAATATTGTCAAGGTATACTACAACACTTCAGCCAATCAATCCGCGGAAAGCTATGTCCATAGCCCTCTGAAACGTTGCTCTAGCATTTATAAGCCCAAAGGGCATTCTCCTGTAGGCAAAGGTTCCCCATTTGGTCCTTAACATGGTCTTCAATTTGTCTTCTTCGGCTACTACTACTTGATTGTAGCCAGAGAAACCGTCTAATAACGAAAACAGTTCAGAACCTGAGACCATTTGCAGCAATTGCTCCATGGGTGGCACAGGATAGTTATCTTTGTTCGAAGCGCGGTTTAGATTTCTGAAATCCACGCATAATCTGATTTCCCCATATTTTTTTCTCACTGGTACCAGATTTGATACCCCCTCCGAGTGTCTGACCTTAAAAATGATTCTAGCATCCAATAATTTCTTCACTTCACTCTGAACCAGCGGTTCCAATTTTGGATGCATTTTCCTTAAAGGTTGCTGATACGACTTAATGTCGGCTTTGATGGGGACAACATGCTTAATGATGATGGTGTCGTATGTTTTCAGATCTACGTATGTCTAGGAAAAAACATCTTTTTATTGTCTAAACAGAGTGACGAACTTATCTCTTTCCGCTGGTGAACAACATTTGCCAAGGTTTACAAATTTAGGACTCGCCTTAGTCCCTAAATTTATCAGCTCGAACTGTAGAGATGAGCTGTGAGTCTTCACGTTGGCTTGTCTTCTGAACTTCTCATTTAAATAGAACATTCTTTCCAACGTTCTGACTCCTTTAGGGATGAAATTGTCATATTTCATCTCAGCCTGATGTTCTTCATCATCTATAATCTCCCCTTTGAACACCTCGTCACTTGTTAAGCATTCTATTATCTGATGATCATCATCGAACACTCACAGGTTGGTGATCATATCCGGTACTCAGGGCCTGAAAATCAATTTGACAAAGCATCGATTATTAGTGGGTACGAGCCTAGCGGTTGATGTGGCTAGCAAGTCAGCTGCTGCATTTTTAAGTCTTGGAATTGAAATAATATTGAATGCGTTAAAACATTTAAGCAGGTCCCATACCTCATTTTGGTAAGCTTTCAAGTGAGGGGAAACACAATGTATTTGATTCCGGATTTGTTTCACAATAATTTCAGAATCCCCAAAAACTTTTAGATCACTTACCTTTAATTCAATCGCTTTCCTCAAACCCTGCACCAACTCTTTGTACTCAGCTGTATTATTAGTACACTCAAACTCTAATCTACATGAAAGAAAATGTTTATTCTTCTGGGGGTCGATCAGGACACAGCCAGCCCCTGACCCCTCTAATGTCTTAGAGCCATCAAAAAACAAAGTCCAAAAATCACTAACTACTGAATGTGAATCTATTCCTACTGCTAAGTCTACTATGTTACAGTCAATCTCATCAGCCTGTGAGAATCAAAGGAGATGAGGCTGAGTGTAAGATGTGTTGCTGGCTTCTTCTGCTTGGTAATTTCCTGGTTCCAACTCAATAAAATAATTTCCCAATACAGAATCCACTGGTTCATTCTTCTCCTCCAGTCGAGTGACATTGTATTTCATGTGACGCTCTCTTAAGATCTTGATCTGGTTCGGAATTCCTTTGTACAACAGCCACAGATGCGACCAATCTGAGGCAAAATATCCATTTAGTTTGGCCGACCAATCTCTGCTCAGGACAAGACTGTACGCATCTGGTATATCAGCCACCACGATATTAATGACCTGGCATACTTTATCATTTAATGCTACACGGACTAGGACATATTCCATCTCGCCCATTACCTTTACATATGTCCTATCCAACTGAACAACTCTCCAAGTAGATGGCTTGGGCTGCCCATTTATCCTTTTACAGATTGATATTGGCATGACATTAACCAACGCCCCTGAGTCTAGCAAGCAGTTATGTACATTATGATTCAAAATTTCAAACGTGAGGAGGAAAGGTGGATGTTTGCTTTTAGACTTACCTCCAACGCTGGTTTCATTGATTTCTTCTTCTTCTCGAGGATGATTGTCAGTGGGCATCCCCCCATTCGAAGCTTCAAGTGCTTTCAATAATCTTTCCTTTTGCTGTGGTACTTTACACATTTCAAATAGTGAAACGTTTGCCTTTATTTTCTTTATGTCCTCTACGATATCATAATCCATCTGTGGCTCAATGAGGTGCGGTTTATCAGCAGTCACCTTTTGTTCATTGGGCTTGGCTAGCGTATCTTTTTGCCTAGGATCTTGGCTGGTAATAGTAAATTCTGGAATCTTATTGGCTAAGGATTTATATTGAAATTTTTTTACATTTCTTTGCAACCTTTTGAGCTTTGGTAGAATGAGACTGTTTTCTTTAATTGGCCCTTGGCTCCTTGTTTCCACGTTGGTTTCTATAACGTCCTTGTAGCCCTGATTTTTTTTCTCTTCCGCATCAAATAACGAAACATAATCCCACAAAACCATGGTTTCCTCTTTTTGTTCCTTTGTTGATGTAGTATTCTCTTTTCTCTCTTCATCTCCATCTTCTGTTAATCTAGAATCCAACAGCTGATTCATCACCAACATCATCGAATTTATCCATTGAGGACAATTCTTTTCAGAGTGTGGATGTTGGTGGAAAGTGCAAAAATTTTCCATGCCTACCTCTGTTAAATTCATAGATGCAGTATTGTGAGGAGGAGGTTGAGACCGATTGTTATCCTCTCTTTTCTTATAATATGGCTTATAAAACTTTTTTGTTTCCTTCTCTTTCTCCAAATCTATGATTTTGTTGGAAAGCTTCTACATAATTTTTTCCATATTTTCATAATCTGGCGATTTCTCTTCCTTAGGCTTAGTAAACAATAAAGCTTTCCTTCCTGCACCTTTCTCTCCTGACTGTTCTGGATAATCTTCAATACTTTCTCTTTCAGCTTCCACTACTTCTGCCTCTTCATAGGTTTCCGTCAAAGTAGGCTTGGCCCTTCCTTTGGCAAACATGGCCAAATCAGGGCCTAAAGCTGAAGTATAATATTCAATCAGAACTTTGTCTGAAGGTTTATCTATTTCAGAAAAATTCCTGAGATAGGCTACAAACCTTTGTGTGAAACTGTGCACCTTTTCCTTTCTTTCTTTCTTCAAGGCGCATAGCCCTTTCATGAGGGCTGCATGAGTTTTCTGAGTTGCATACTTACTTTTCAAAATTATTTCGAAGGTATCCCAATCAGGGATAGAGTTAACATGCAACCCAAAATACCATGATGCTACAACTCCTTTAAGGGTATGCGGGAACAGTCTGCATACTACATCTTCATACTCCCCGGCCCTTAATCCTTCAATTGCCAAGTAAAAACTTTGTAGATGATCATCTACTAATATTTTCTCATTTGGGTCGAACTTGGGCAACATCTTGTCAAAGGGTTGAGGTAGGTCGTGTAATGGAGGTGTAGATTTAACGGTGATCTGGCTCTCCAAGCAGGTGGTGGATTAGGTGGGTTAGGTGGTTGATTTGCGTTTACGCCTGCCATGAGTCTGGGTGGAGAGTGAGGAGGTGAGCCAACTGGAGTATGAGCAGGAGAACTGTGAGGGGTATCTGGGCCTTCTTGGTTCAAAGGTAGTACAAATTCCTGTAAGGCTATTTCTACAAGTTCTTCCCAGTCTCCAACCAACACTGAGTCTTCTACTATAGGACAATCTTTCCTTTTATATTCTCTTCTGGGCAATTCAGGGATAATTGGAAATCCTCCAATCTTTTTTACATATGCCCTGGTGTGTCTTCTCAGGTCATTAACAACTTCGTCGCCAATAGAATATAGATGTTATCTATTCCTTTCTTCCGAAATTGGATTATGAATCCCACTGCTTTCAGAACTATTACCGGTGGATTAATCTTGGGAAAACGGGTTTCCTCTGCCGGGCATGCATTGGCGGCCCTCCTTCTAGCACCAAAACTGTTGAGGCCCGAAAATTCACGGGAAACAATAGTAAGGGATTATCCCCAATCAACATTCCCAACCAGACCGTGACTGTTTGGTGTAGGGAATCCGTCCGGTTTGCGGTTCGGCTACCGTAGGTCAAGTACAAAACAAAGGGATTTACCGATTACGGCCCGGTCCACCGAGTTTTTTGTATTTTTTAATTAAGTATGAGATGCAAGTTCCTAATTAATAGTGCAGGATGATAAAGATGCAGGGAGCAGTCACAACGTGATGCGCAGGTTCTTACCTCTCATCTTAGCATTCACAAGCATCTAAATCACATAAACAACAAGAAATTAAAACTAACTACCTAACCTATCGCTAGCGAGCAAGATATCATTAATTGGTGAGTAATGTATTATTATTCAGGTGTTTTGGAAAACCATAGATAGTTGTTCTTGTAACCAAACATATAAACAGAAGTAAAATTATACATGACAAGATAGCTCATCAACAATTAAAACATCCCATTACTCATAGTGGAAGAACACCATAAAAATAATGAAGAATCTTCAGACAAGAACATAGGTTCAATAAATTAGAACACTCTTATAGCTCATGAGACATAGCTGAAAACAAAATAGTTCACATTCAAGATTGCTCATTTAAACACATTGATCCATTCCACATAACACTTTCTCCAACAGGGAAAATTTTCACTTTCTGGTTTGTAAAGAGAAATAGTTCCTCTTACAAGAAAAAGGTTTACAAATTTTCCAGGGAAAAAGCCCCTCTAACTTCTAGCTTTCAAATATTTAAACCAAAATCAGTAGATCACTTGGGTTCCCCCCCAAACGTGTGACTCTTCGGTTCTTCGGGCATTTAATCTCCCTCCTTTTCATTTTTTCTGCGCAAACTCATTATCAACTGAGTAACTGATGAACCTTTCAGATCTGTCCCCTTGTTGCTTTCAATTTTATCGTTTACTTTACCCACGCCCTTTGAGATCCTATCTCCAATCAGTACCTTCACGCCGCGGCAATATGAAACGTCTTTTGGATTTTCCTGCAATTAACCAACGTGCATCATTCATCGGGTCGTATTCCAAAATAAATGTCAAATTATACTAATTGAAATGGCTAATCCACAGGAAATGGCCAGGTGCACCAGTTGATCTGAGAATATTAACAAACGTTGCCACTACTACTTCGTTCGCCTACAGGATCGACAGACATCACCAACGACGAACAACAGAAAACTCGACGGCGGCTCAAAATACCTACCCACAGCCGCAACGACAGAAAAGAAAAGGTTAAGGACATGCAACCCGTGGGCGGGAAATTTCCCCAATCGAAAGTCGGAAGATATTGACATCAGAAGCCAAAAGCCTTGCGTAGCCGCAACGGCGGAAGAGAAAAGGCTAAAGACACGCAAAATACGAGCAGGAAAAGCTTAAGCAGAAATCGAAAGACATTATATCGGAAGCCAAATGACTTTCCCATCCGCAACGGCGGAAGAGAAAAAGCTACAGGTATGCGATTAAAAGACTAATACACATCGACAGTCGGAGCGCTTTGCACTTCGGGCATTAAGTTGCTTTGGGAGCCACAACGACGGACGAGAAAAGGACAATAGTTGTCGATTAAACATAGTATGACGCCTGAAAAAATATTAAGTGTTTAAAAAATTGTTAGAAAATCAGCACCAGTTAAAACCCGCTTTACTTCCGAAACAGTGGCCTTGAAGAACAAAGATCTGATTTATTATCATTTGCTAGCAAACCAGCTTAAATTTGCGACCAATCACAAAATTCAAATATATGCAACCTTTGGAACAGGCTGAAAATCAGTCTGCACAATCATTCGAAATTAAAACCCGACCAATAAGTTCCAGGATCCTACGATTTTAGAACAACACTAAATCATGAGGAGTGGCCCACAATTTTAAGAAATTTGGGGAGAACGGTTGCAACTGCAACACCTCTATGCAGTTTGCTTCAGCTCAATCTAAGCCAAAGGGGAGCTCCTTAGAAATCGCTAGGTTCAAATGAATGTTCCTACACCACAAGTTGACATCGTTCATTTAAGTTATTAGCTGATTTCTTATTACACAACTATATTTTGGGAAGTTCTTTATGGTGTTTACTATATTTTGTGACAATAATGAACATGGCATCATGGCAAACAACATAAAAACAAAATTTAAAATATATAATTTTAATAAAAACCTTTTGCTTTGTTCTATTTACTATATTTTGTGATAATAATTATGTCTATTCACAAAAATAAAAGCATTGAATAAGTTAAATTGGCCATTTGGGTTCATTGGGTAGATATCTTCGACATGAATAGAGATCATGAAATAAGCTGAATAAATACAATTGTAATAAAAACCATGGATTTGCTCCATTTAGTATATTTTGTGACAATAATGAATATGGCATCATTGGCAAGAAGCCATTATATCGATTCACAAAAATAATAGCATTGAATAAGTTGAATAGCTCATTTGCATTCATTGGTAAAAATAATTGGACATGAATAGAGATCATGAAAAAAGTTGAATAAATGGATTGAATAAGTTGAATTGCTTATTTGCATTCATTTATATTGACCTTGTTCAATTTAATGTAGTATCGATGCAATTTTTGTTTAATGTAGTTTTTTTAATTTTAGTGAAACACTTGTGCAGAAGATGTTAAAAGAGCTTCAACCCCTATTAGGAGGGATGCTTGTAGAGGAGCACTTTGGGCATCTTGAAGACATAGATTACCTAATGGAAGAGGACCTTGATGTCCATGAAGAAATCCAAGCTCAGAAAATTCCAATTTCGATGCATAATTTGGCTTGCATGATATTGTTGGTTAGTTTCATGTCTTGAAGAAAATGTGAACTTTGACAACTTTTTGATAAGATATATTGGTAATGTTTTGACTTTCAGACTTTATTTTAGAAATAAAATTTCTATATATAATGTTTTTAATATGTTATTTATATATATATATATATATGGTATTGTTTTTCTTGAATTTATGTGAATGGTCACTTTTTGGAAAATAATTTAAAATTGTATCATTTTTATACAAAAGATCTCTCAAAATCCATTAATTATGACTTTCAATGTATTTATTTTCTCTAAAGTTTTACAATTTTGTCAATAAAAATGTCTTTTTTTGTCCATAAAAATGTATTATTTTAAATAAAAATTTGCAAAATGTATATGTTTTCATTATAACATGCTTCTAATTGTATGATATTTTGTTAAATTTATAAAAAAACACTTGAAAATAGAAACTAAAAATATTTTAGGACAAAGATTATTCAAATGCCCCAAAAAATGCCTCAAAATGAAAATGTGTGATACTGGTATCAACCCTTTTTTAAATGAAGGTAATAATAGCTACTAAAATTAGGAGAGAGAAAAACGAGAACCGTGTCGAGTTCTCATTTCATAGTATAAGTGGTTGTAACTGTTGGATCATGGGCAGTAAAGGAATTAGAACTGTTGTTGTTGAATCATGGAGAATAAGTCATGGCTATAGGATAAAAATGTAACTGTAAATGCTGTTGCGGTTGTAACTGCTGGAACTGCTGTAATGTGAAGTGGAGGAATCTGAATTGTTGCTGATAAATAATGGAAAATGTGGAAGGAAAAAAGTGGAGCTGTGGTACACTCATAGATCTGAAGTCATGTTTCTGCAACTACTGATGGAGTCATGAGAAAGAATGTATAGTCTTCACCTGCTACAAAACCCAGTGGTACATTTCTAATCATGCGAATGTATGTGTCAAGGTCCAGCATGAGGAGAAATCATTGGATTACCTACCATTGATGAATGTCATTAACCAATGCGAGGAAACTCACCAGTGCTATCAATGAGTGCCAATGTACCCAAGTACATCTTGCAAAGTGCGAATAGATTTGCTAATGTCGATCCACTTGCAAGATCTAATGATCAAGGGACATTGATGAATTCCCATAATTATCAGCGAGAGAACTTGCCATTAAGGCATGCAATCCTCCAGGTACTCAAAATGAACTCTACTGTATATCCTAGATAAGGTGCTGAGGTTGATGGGGCAAGAATTGTTGAAAAGTGGGCCTTAAGGAATCCCACATGAGTCAACATGAGTTGGTATAAAAAGATTGGTAGGACTATTAGTGAAAAGATCTCACAGAAAAGCAGCGGATATGGCAAGGTCATGTAGTCATGGAAAGGGAGCTGGTTTTTTCTTAGAAGGAAAACTGGAAAGGAAAAAGAGGGCAAGATGAACTAAAAAATATAAATGGATGTATGCAACTTAGAAAGATAGGCATGTGTGAAGTCATGACAGATAAAGCGATGGAAAGTGGACTTCAAGACATGGATGGTGAAGGTGCTCTGAAGGAGAAATGTGGATAAACAATCATGACACAAATGAGTTTATGGAAGGTTTCTGTGTAACAACCAAAATGATGATGTTTATCAGCAAAATCATGAGTAACAGCTCCTTCAGGTTGTCTATCAAAGCATGTTTCTCAAAAATTTTGTGTTTCTTTGAAAAATCACTTCAGCAACAAAATGCGACTGTCTCTGAAACCTGAAAAAAAAACCTTTAGTACAAAATCTTGCATGAAAACTTATTAGTGAATATGTATTGAATATATTTCTCCCGCCCCAACTGATCTGGTTGCATGTCCTCATGAAACCTAGCATAAAAATTATGAGAAGTTCATAAAAGAAAACATATAATGCAGAAAGAAGTACATAAGCTGCAAAGAAAATTACCTGTTTCCCATGCTGGTTTCATCTGATCATAGTTGTAACAACCCATCCAGCTGCGACAACAATAGCTACGACACACAACGGTGACGACCAGTTGCGTGACACCTAGATGCAACAAGCCAACTGCAACACCACATAGCTGTGATAGCCAGCTACGCGACAACTAGTTGCAACAAGCCTAGCTGCGACAGCCTACTACAACACACAAGAAACTTTCCGTGATGTGAGAAAATTGGTTTATTGCACTTTTATTGATTTAAAAATAAAATATCTTGAAAACATTGTCAACAAGGCATGCTTTTAAAAGTTTTGTGATTCATGATAAATCACTTCAACACCAAAATCGACAATCTTCGAACCTGAAAAATGATAGTACTGAACCTACAATCAAACTTGTGAGATTATTGTAAAATGTAGGAATTAGTACGAAGGCGAGAAAATTGAATTTCAAAACTAAAGTGCATTTTTTCCTTTGTCTTTGTGTGCTATCAAAGTGACTTGAAGAAAACAAATTATCGTAGAGTGTAAAATTTATGCATTTGTATTGTTTTCGGGAATGTAAGAAAGTCCATTTGCAAATATATATTTTTTTATTTTTATTTTTAAACAAAACAAAAACAACTAAAGTAAAGCGGTGTATGATTCACAAAATAGAAATAAAGAATTCAAATGAAATTTCCAGAACGGACTTGAGTGTATTTATGATTACCCATTCATCCATCTGAAAGATATTGCTATGATCATAATTTAAATAGCATCAGCAAATTGAAATGAAAACATCAATGCATGTATATGGATTTTTAGCAAATGTGTGTTTGGGTCTTACATGGAAGCTCAGTGTGTGTGTTCTTAATAGAATTCTTTCCTGAGAGTTTCTAAGAATTAAAAAATAATACAAATTATGCCAATCTGCAAAAAGAGGATTGCATTATGTCATTTTACCAACATGAAAAGAATTTAACCAATCAAGTAGATTCAAGCAGTTAAACAACTAGCTGCAACAACCACCGGTAGCTGCCCCATATCGATTTTTTTCTCATCTTCCTCCTTTTTGTGGTGTTAAGACCGGTCCAATTGCTTCTGCGATTATAATATTTTCAATTGATGCTTAGGGGCTTTGTTCAGCCTTTTCTTTGTTCATCCCTTTTTTGACCTTTGTTCATCCTTTTCTTTATTTAGCCTTTGTTCATCATTCACAAAACTATGTTCAGCCTTCACAGAACTATGTTCATCATTTTATGTCACAGCAATGGATTTTATTGTTTCAGCTGCTTGGAACCGGTCGCAGCAGTAAATATCGAAAATACCCTCTCGAAGAACCAGCTGTATATCGCAAATAATGGCTTTGTTTGGTGATTTCCTTGAGAATTAGGTAATGGAGGATGTTACGCACAAAACCCATGTCTCAGATTTTCAAAATTGTTTTCCATATGCCCGCAAATTGAGATGCGAGTCAAGCTGTTCTTATCTTGGATGCATTTTTTTGTTAAGGTTGTAACATCCATTTGCAGGCCATTTGTTGTAGATTTGTTCAATTCCTTTCCATTTTAGATGGAGATGAAATACTCACTTAACTACCCAGGCCTAGGAAAGTAATGATTGATTTTCTTGTTCAGTGTATTTCTCCATGATCTACAACGAGATGAACGCATCACCAATTGGTCAAGCTGCTTTCCAAGCTGGTCAACAGAGATATCTATTTCTTTATTTCTTTGTTTTACACAGATTTAATTCAAGGTAGAAACATGAAGCTAATTAAGTTTTAGATGAAGGCGAGAGATGGCATTGCTACCACTCAACCATAAATAAACGAAACTCAGAAGACATACTTCAATTGTGACACAGGCTTAGCCACTGTTTCAGTGTAAAATTTTCAAAGAATGCACTTGCATCCCATATGGATTTGCAGGCCAATTTTATAAATTGAATTTTTTTTAGTAAATGGAGAAAAATGATATGCACATTGAGGCATTAATTCTTTTCATTCTGTTACAGCTAAAACATGTTGGGCTGGCGTAGACTACCTGAGAGTGTTTTGGTAATAACTTCTTTGTTTCACGCCCGATTTAAATGATTCCAAAGCCAAAAGAAAGTGTATTAATAGGGATACTTCCAGTAGAAATAGGCATTAGAGGAAATTTGGGGTCTAAAATGGGCCTTATAAGAAAACATGCCAAAATAAGTTTTTGTGAGTTGGAATTCAAGAACCAATAGAATTTCAATAAAATAAGTCAACCATAATGGTTATGATTGACATATTTGTCATTAAAAAAAACTACTTTTTTTGTTCGTATTTCCGACATATCTCATTGTGTTTTTACTCAAATTTCGATCGGGAGAGCTCATTGGATGTGAAATTTGATTCTGCATCCAATGAGTACCCACACTGCATACTTTTGATACACCTTGCTACCCCAAAAGCAAGAAATACCTGAAAAACATGATGATGACATCATCATCACATTTTTTCAGGTATTTCTTGTTTTTGGGGTAGCAGGGTCCATCAAAAGTATGCAGTGTGGGTACTCGTTGGATACAGAATCAAATTAGGCATCCAACGAGCTCTCCCGATCGAAATTTGAGTAAAAAGACAAGGAGATATGTCAAAAATACGAACACAAAAAGTAGTTTTTTTCTTTCTTCCTCCAAAATTAATTAATATTATTTTATTATTTTAACTATTATTTTATTAATTTCCTTAGGAGGCCCATTTTAGACCCCAAAATTCCTCTAATGGTTTGAAAATTCTATGATATGGTTTGTCATATAATCTAAGTAACAACCTGCATCCTAATGTTGTTTGTGAGTTTCAACTTAGACCAAGGGTCACTATTTTGAGTACAACTTTTTCGTTAAAATATGGATTGATGTGATTCAAATTGGATATGAAAATAGATTCATATAGGTATCTCCAATAGAAACAATTTTTTAATACAAGAAGAATTCTTGGGTCAAATATGCCAATGAACAGCTGAGAAAGCAGAGTTTTTAGAGTGCAGATTTATGATAGGTAGTTAGTATTTTGCACATATATCCTTCGTACGATATCAAAATTGAATTATTCAAATTGTGTTGTAAACTATATTTATAGGAGAGTATGCATTAGGAATAGGTTTTTATAATTCATCCATTAGGTCCCCCAAAACGTGACTGTCCCAACTATGTTCTTGAGCTGGCTACTCCATCCCCAGTCAGTATTTTGACAATATTTTTTTCGTTTTAGAACCAAATTGAATAATTCAAATTGGATTGGAAACTAGAATTAAATGGATACTTTGTATATAAATATTTTTTAAAACTAATCCCTTATGGTCCCTAAAAATAGGACTGCCTCGGTTGTGTTTTAGCAAATTTTAACAAGCCAAAGTGCCAAAAAAATGCAATAGATTTGCGTTGTTTTAAACTAAAGTTGAAGATTCTTTTCAACATTATAACTTCAGCATTTGTTTAGCTTACAAAATAAATTGCAGAGTAGTTTTATTTTACAAATTGAATTTTTTTTTAGCAAATGGAGATAATGAATTGCAAAATAAAGATGAAATCAATTAAGCATGTTGCAAAACATTAATTATTCATTCCTAAAAATTTTAGAAAACATCCTACTTTCTGATCCTCGCGTTTGAACGAAGCACGGAGGAGAGCATACTTATTCTAAGTAAAAGTAAAAAATGAAAATAAAATCCTACCTACTCTATGCAAATTGGGAACTAGAAAATATTTACGTGTAATTAAATATCCAGTGTAGCCATTCATGTAACAACAATAAAAATATGTTTAGTGTTAATTTTGCAAATAGAATATGAGGATAAACAAAAATGTGTGGAATTAATTGTTGTAACTCTGAATTAACTAGAAAAAAAAAATTAAATTGTTCTAACATCATACTCGCTTGAAACCATCGTTCGATATGGCTTTTGTAGGCATAGTTTTCACTCCTTACACTACTACATTTCGATCCAAAATCCGACGGTTACTTCCGACGGCGCGTGGATTTCTTTTTTTAAACTCACCAAAAATCAAAAGGTTAATTTTTTTTTTGTAAATGTGGTGATAAGCGTCGCTTAAGCGGCGGCTAGTTTAACATGTGGTGCGAAGCGTCGCTTAAGCGACGGTTACTTCCGACGGTGGGAACAGGAACTTAATTAACAAAAGCGCTTTTGATTATGGTCGATCTACAAGGTGCAAAGACTTTCATATCAAAATGAGTTTCTATTTTTACCACATTGGCAGACAAATTCTAGCCCAGATCCTCGCTGTATACTAGTCACTCGATTTATTTTCTTCATCTGAACTGATCATGGAGACCTGCGCCAGTGCAGTCCCAACAATTCCATCTAGAGGTTTGACAAAGCAATATCTAAACCCGAGCTGCCCATCTATTCAGTTAGCCATTTTCAATAAAAATAGCCTTTCAACTCCACCATATTACTCTGTCTGTGCTTGTACTTCTGCTTCTCATTTGGGGTTAAGGCAGAGAGCGCAGGCTGTAAAACCCATTAACGCTTTGGGCAGTTCAAGAGGAAGTCTATCTCCATCATTGGACTCGGTAGGCACATCATCTAACTTATGGATGTCAAGACCAGAGGACCTAGATACCACCAATATGATTCTCCGGCAGAGGATCGTCTTCTTGGGTTCCCAGGTTTGTTTCTCAGCTCCCTCTATTATTAGGTTTTCCAGAAGAAGAATGAGCTCCTTAGCTGAACTGGTCATTGTGACTTTGTGGCAATTTCTGCAACACAATGCAACCAACATCCAAATACAATAGAACACAATGCAAGGCCGAGACCAGAGGACCTAGATACCACCAATATGCTTCTCCGGCAGAGGATCGTCTTCTTGGGTTCCCAGGTTTGTTTCTCAGCTCCCTCTATTATTAGGTTTTCCAGAAGAAGAATGAGCTCCTCAGCTGAACTGGTCATTGTGGCTTTGTGGCAATTTCTGCAACACAATGCAACCAACATCCCAATACAACAGAACACAATGCAGGGCCTAACAACTTGGGTATTCCTAAACTTAGTGTTGTATGCGGGTATAGCCTTACGGGTGACATTTGTCAGTCCATGGTCCTTACCTCTATTTCCATACAAAAAATTCAATTGCATACATAAGGTAGGGTTCAATACTATTTGTGGATATACCGCATGTAATTTTTGGAGTACCTAAATGGCATTTTTCGTAGGAAATATATATCACCTGCATGGACGCTTTAAGACGTCAAGCCATGTATAGATGTTCTCTGCCTTGTCGAGTCCGATCCTAATTTTGTGTTTTGTCTGGTTAGTTGCATTTGCTAACTTTGATTTCTATGTAGTCATTTTATTACATATACACAACACTGGTATTGATAACATGGTTCGATGCCATGTCTATAGTAAAGGTGAATGTTCTCGACGATGTAAACTTGCTACTTTATTGCTTTGGAGGATCTGAGCTTATTGTAGCCATCTTTTGGTTGTTGATGTGATGGGTAGGTAGATGATGTAAGTGCAGATTTTATTATCAGTCAAATTTTGCTTTTGGATTTGGAAGACTCATCGAAAGACATTAAATTGTTCATCAATTCTCCAGGAGGTTCAGTGACTGCAGGTATACAAAGCCTTTTATCCAGGTTAATTTTATACTGTACCCCTGCTTTTAAGTTTTATGTTTATTTTTAAACAGAAACAGAATATTTTAACTCAATTTATACGAGATTACAGAGAAGCCACCTCTGCTTAAGCCTTATACCCATAGGGTGTTTTACATTTCGTACCCAAACTCTTTCGATTTCATTACCGCACTTCTCTAAACTTGTTTAAAAAATCAATATCTGACTTCTTAACCTGCCTAACAAACATATTCTTTCAATTCTCAACAAAACTTATTTTTTATTAACTGATGGTTTGAGCTTGCTGGTGGTTGCGGCCACCTGGAGGTTGGTTTCAAAAACAAACATTCTAAACTAATAATTGTCAACATGTTTAAAGTTTTACCCATACATCAGACATTATCCACAGTTTTCAGTATTCCTCATTTAAGTATATAGTAATACCAGCATAATTTCATTAACTTGTTTGCTTCTTGCATCTTATCACTTGTGGAGTGTGAACTAATGAGGAAACTGTACGTCTTAAATTTTGGCACTAGCCCCTTTTTAACCATATCATCATAAAACATCAAAGTATTTTTTGTTTACCTTCCTGACAATAGAAGATAACATAATCCACATAGCGTGAGTTAACAAGCACGAGCAAATCCTCATTTGGAATTTCCCAAAGTGTATTGGCTGCCTGCACAGAAGTAGTCTGAACTTATGAAGGTTGTCATAATTTATGACATGTCAATTTGCATAGTGATAGTACAACTTGAAATGGCAGCAGTTGGATCCTTTAATTGAAGTCCCCTGAATGTAGTTGATGCTTTTTGTAGCTTTCCTTCATGATAAAGTATTTTGATGAATTCAGCATATGAGACATCAAGATCTGGCCCAACCAATGATTTGTCACTACCCAAAAAACTGTAGTATTTACTATTTAGAGCATAATCTACTGTGGATACCGATTCCAAGAAACTAAGTTGCATGAAACATGGAAATGTGTACCAGTTTTGGAAATGGGAACACCTGGAAACATGACCCCCTCCATGTTGGAACATTGGGGAGAACATTGTGTATATATATATATATGTGTGTGTATTAAATAACAAATTATCTTGCAAGAAATAAGAATGACAGGTTGATTTGTAGGTAGGTTTAGAAGCGAATCAGAAGTTAATCTTTTTCATTTTCCACAGATTAGGTTTTTTTTAGATTTCCAATGGGTCCCAAGGCAAGTATGTCACTTACTTGTTGAATGTCTCATATCCTCTATTTCTTGAATTTATTTCCAGTTTCATTCTGAATTTTTAAGATTGTATCCATTTCTTCTTATAATGGATGGACTTTGCAAAATTAACCTTGTTAACTGTTTCTGCAAAGAAAAAACATGTTTTAATTCCAATGTGCCTTTGTGATTTTACCTGCAGTAACGTACCTGTTTATTTCTTTTATAGATGATTCTGATACATCTTTTCCTTCAATGTTTCTGATACGTCTTTTCTTTCAAAGGAGGAAGCTGCCAGCAGACCTAAAGGAAGGTGTATTGTAAGCTCTTTCTATACAAGCATTAGGCCAGGCATTGATCAATTCACCTAGATCTTCCATTCTCACAACAAAGAATTTAACTTCATTTTATATGGCCACCAAATGCAACCTACTCATCAAGGTGTTGGAGACCCGTCATTGTCAGTGATATAATTTGTGTGTCAGGGAACCTATGTACAACAGTGACAAAACTTGCACTAGTGAGTTTCCATGTCAGTATGATATGTTGGTGTACCAGATGCAAAGTTCTTAAACTATCCCACTTCAGTAGTGAGCATTCCAAGTTCCAATGTGCCAATATTGTAATTCCAAGTTTTGAGAGGAAATTCTATGATTAGGTACACCTCAGATCTACTAGTTGGTATTAGATTGATTTCTTGTGTGCCATTGTTTGGTTGGCATTAAGATTAAAACATATCTTTCATCCCTCTAGCGTCGTCGTCATATTGTAGATTCTCAACTGAAACTGGACCTTTGAATCACATTAAGTCATACCTATTTAATCTTTTAACTCTTTCATTTTTCTCAACAAAAATAAATGCATATTAAGTTTTAAATGCTGAAAAGATTACAAATAGGTATGCAAAGTCAAGAGCTTGAATTTTTCGTAGGGGCTACAACTTACAAGCATCCCTACTGGAGTGTACAAATTTTGGAAGCGGCCAATATATTCACATTGTTGCAAACCAACACCTAGAAAAGGTTTCCAGACTTACAAGAAGAACACCCTAACTATTCCCGATGGTTGAAATAAACTTACAAGAAGACAATACCAAGTTTGTCTACATACAAACTTAATATGAATTGCTTGATCTCCACACTTTTGAAATCTGAGAATTGCTTGATTACTGAGAATTATCCTTCTTGGTTCCGTTTAATGATTTTCCTTTTGATAAAGAAGTCGGTGCCACAATATGAGAGGAAGACATTGGATACCGTATGGTAAAATATTCTAGGGGAGCTTTCTGCACCATCCCATTTTCATTGTTT
>LPNX010333767.1:20262-71438 GCA_001517045.1 Pseudotsuga menziesii | reverse complement strand
CACTACTAGGAATCTAGTCAAATAGATAAATGTTCCATCCTTGTATTCAAATTATATTGTGTGAGCACCTTATAGGCTCAGTGTGTCCATTTTAATGATTGTGCTGTTCCAGAACTGGTTGAAGAGGTTTGCCTTTATAATTATTACTGCAGTTGGAAGTGCTTCCTTTGTGAACCTACTTTAGTTTTTAGCATATATATGCACATGCTATATCATGAACACATGTGCATGCATAGATATATGTATGTAAATGTTCTTTTTGTGCACATTGTTAATGCATATGCTTACATGTATGTGCAATGGTGTTGCAAATATTTGTATTGGCAAAATATGGCCTGGAAACAAAAGGGATGCATATCGGAATAGACATATTTTTCATGTGTGCCATATTGTGAAGCATGGAAATGGTGAATACTATTACATGTCATATAATGATCTACAACGTACATACCGTCAAGTCCTGGTTCTTATATGTTTTGACTTAATAATTCTATTCTACAATTGCAGACTTTTAAACCCAGATTTGGACAGTTTTGGGTCACTCTTTGTTGGGAGCTATATTTTACAACTTATTTTACATTTGTCATCACACATGGCACTACATATCAGAGATCTTGTTGTATCTCTTGTCAGGCGCATGGAAACTTCAGAGATTGTAGGATTGAAAAACTCTATATTGCTTATCTTCGCCAGGCTAGTATGTGACCTTTTCCAGGGCAATTCCTTTCATTTTAGCAATATACACAATTGCTTTGGTTCTAGTTTCTTTTATATTGCCATAGTTCTGTTCTTATTCTTTTCTTTTGCAGTTTCATTTGAGCGCTCCAAATGTTGGGGAATTTATCAATTTACTAGTAACTATACCAGCAAAAGGTTATGAAAATAACTATGGACTGAAACTCTGGATTATATGCTACGTAACTGTGTAAATAATTTTATTTTTTTTTAAATCACTGCCGTCGCTTAAGCGACGCTTATAGCTGTCGCTTATCCAACGCTTATCAATGATATCCGTCGCTTAAGCGACGCTTCTAGTTGTCTCTTATCCGACACTTACCCATGCTATCTATCGCTTATCCAAGGCCTGTATCTATCGCTTATCTGACATTTACCAAGGATATCCATCGCTTATCTGATGGCAATGCTGTCGCTTTATCGACGGCCTGAAGATTATTTTCTCAAAAAAATATCACCACCGTCGAAGATATGCTGTCGCTTAACCGACGCTTGAAATTTAGCCAACGGTTACTTAGGTGTCGCTTAACTGACGGTTACATAGGTGTCGGATAACCGACGAAAAGTTTTTGACGCTTAAAAAAAAATCAAAGTGTCGTACATGCGACAGGAAAGTGTCGAAAATCCGACATGATGGCCGTCGGATTTTTGGTCGAAATGTAGTAGTGTTAGATCATGCTGCAACTCCTCGTGGTCCTCCTTGATCTCTTGTTCACATGATTGTTCTCCATAAAATGTGTAGGATTCTTTGTATGATAATTCTTCATCTATTTCTGGAGTAATTAAGCTCTCGACTTTTGTCAGGATCTCCTCTTCGAGAGAAGAGGAGATCCCTACTTTTGCAAGGATCTGAGTGAGTTGTTATAAGCTTAAAATCATTGTTAAATCATTTTGAAAAAGGGATTCTTACAGCACCCAAATCTAAATGAAAAATTTAAATGAACACTCTTGCTGAAACAAATTAAAAAAAAAACACTATGTACAAGAAAAACAATTACTCTTCACAGTTGTGAGAAAACACACTTGCTGAAATTGAAATTCACACTTGCATAATTGAAACACTCTTTGCAGAAATTAAAATTCACTCATTACATAAATTAAAATTCACACTCTAGTGCATGCTTGTAGAAAAATCAAACTAAACTTCAATCCATCGTGCTTCCTCGGCAACGGCGCCAAAATGTTGGGCTGAATTAATGTCATTTTAATTCAATTGTAGTAATTGTCCAACCATTTAATTTTTCAATTCGAGGTTCGTAGGATTATGAAGCACATGCAAAGTATATGTAGGACTGAAGCGAAATTAAGCTAATCTAACCCCCTATGAAACTAAGACTAATCTAATCTAACCCCTCTTAAGCTGAAACACACAATTGCTAATCTAATGCAGGAAGATGAAACACATGGCTGAAAGTAAATTGCATAAAAGAAAGACAACATATGAAGCACAACAAGATAACACATGTGAGCTCACATTAACAATCAAGTAATCTTAATTTACATCACAAGAATCAATGACAAATCATGAAAGCATCAAAACCAATATTATGAAAAAAATCTAAGAATTCCCTTCTCTATATTAGAAATTCAAGACTAACTTCTACAATCTACTATTCTCCAAGATAATCTAAGATCTAAGATAGTCTAAGATAATCTAGGATTGAAGATTATTTAAATGAAGAGAGAGCACTCTCTTTTATACATGAAGGAAATAACCATCTCATAATGAGAGATCCCCTATTCACTCAACCACTCAACTACTTTCCTATTATTACAAGATATGATCCCTTCAAATCCTCCACATATCTCTCACCAATCGTCCACATGTCTCTCAACCAAATATCCATGATCTTATCCTTGTAATATTATTTGCATAACTATCTCCTTGAAATGGTGGAGGAGATATATGTGAAGTCTTTTCTTTGAATTAATCCTTCACATATTCCTACACATTACAAAGCTCTTCCATAATTTGAGATATTAGTGAAAAACATGTTAATTTTCTAATATTTAATCATAAATTCACTTATAATACTATAAATAAATAAAATAGAAATAATAAGGTGAAACCCACATATATGTATGGAAATGGTATGATAAAAGGTTAATGGGACGATGAAATGTGAGGAATAGTGGAAGATAAAGTGGATGAAAAAGTGACATTTCCGAGTCCCAATAGGTACAACTAGCTATGAGAACAAAAAGAAAGGTTTATGAAATAGTTAAAAATTGTAAACTAGAAATGAATGGATTTCCAATAGTAGTATATTTAAATATCTTACCTATAGGATCCTATGATATATTGATAGGAATGTACTGGTTAGAACAACATTATAAAATTCTATCCTCTTTTAACAAAACCCTCACTTGCATGGACAAGCAAGAGAAACATAAAATTGTGCAAGGAATACCAAAAATGTTTATGTTGGAAATATATCAACACTACAATCTAAGAAGTACATATGAAAAGGCATGAAAAGGATGAAAAATGTATACGTTCACTATCCAATTTATACAAGAAAAACAAGAACATAGAATCAAATATTTTCTAGTATTAATGGAGTTTAAGGATGTATTTTCAGAAGAAATATGTAGGATGTCACCAAAAAGAGACCTAGATTTGTCTATAGAATTAATACTAGGAGCAGTATGAGTCTCAAAGGCCATGTATAGGACAACCACACCTGAGTTGGTATAATTAAAACTACAACTGCAGGAATTAATTGGGAATTAATTGAAAAGTGATACATTAGTACAAGTTTGTCCCCATGGGGAGCAACGATCCTTTTTGTGTAAAGGAAATACAGTACATTGTGCATGTGCATTGATTACCTATAGTTAAACAAACTTACTATAAACAATATATACCTGCTTTCTAGGATAGATGATCTGTCTAATCAGGTCGGAGGAGCAAAAATTTCTCTAATATCGATCTGAACTTAGGATATTATTAGGTAATGATTCGAAAAGAAGATACCAAAAACACTACCTTCAGAACCAGGTATAGTTATTGTGAGTTTATCATAATTACCTTAGGGCTAACCAATGCACTACAAAATTGCATGCGCGTGATGAACAATATATTTAGTAAGTACTTAGACAAATTTCTATTAGTATTTATAGATGATATACTAATCTACTCCAAAACTAGTAAAAAAGGCATGAAGAACATCTCAAGCTTATATTTCAAACCTTATGGGAGGAGCAATTATATGAAATTTTTATCAAGTGTGATTTTTATAAACATCAAATCCAATATCTTAGCCATATCATTTTAGAATAAGGTATTGTTGTAGATTCTGAAAATATCAAATACATTAGAGAATGTCCTACACATACTAGTGTCACGGATATAAGATCATTCCTAGGGTTGGAAGGATACTACACAAAATTTATTGAAAATTTCTCCCAGCTAGCATGTCCAATGACAACATTGAAAAACAAGGATTCCAAGTTTATATGGACTATAAAATGTGAGGAAAGTTTCCAGAAACTAAAGCAACTTCTAACTACTGCACTAATACTTAAAATTATGGATACAGGTGGCGCTTTTTTCATTTGTACATATACAAGCAAGGAAGAGCTTGGATGACTCCTTATCCAGGATGATTGTGTAATTTGTTACGAGTCTAGAAAATTAAAGAAACATGAGAAAAATTACACAGCCCATGATCTTGAATTGGTTTCCATCATTCAGACACTAAAAATGTGTAGGCGTTAACTCATGCAGAAGAATTTTTTTTCTGAAAAAAAGATAATACGAGTCTTAAATATCTTTTTGAAAAACCAGATTTAAATGCTAGGCAAGCCAGATGGCTAGAATTTCTTCTTGAATACAGTTTTGAGTTAAAGCACATTAAAGGAAAATATAATAAAATTGCACATGCTTTAAGCCGCAAAATTCTTCCGTTGTATGAGATTACTGAAAGCCAAACTAGTTCTGATTTAAACAACATAATCATTATAGAAAGTAAAAATGATTGATTTTACACAGAAATCAGTCAGAAAATGCAAGAAAATAGGGCGTCTCAACTTAAAAAAGACTACAAAATTGACAAAACGGGGTTATTATGGTCTAAATATAGATTATGTGTTCCAAAAACCACAAATATAAGGACTAATATATTGATATAATTCCATCAAAAACCATATTATGGGCATCCAATGTATTAGAAGTAAAGAAAAAAAGTATGGCAAAAGATGAATGCTGATATAACATTATTCATTGCAAAATTCCAAGAATGTTAACTAGCGAAAGATGAGCATCAACACCCAACAGGATTTCTTTATCCCTTACCCATCCTAAACTGTAAATGGTAAATTGTCACTATGGATTTTATTACAAGTTTTCCTAAAAGTAAGAAACATAACGACTCTATCATGGAAGTGGTAGACAAATTATCTAAGGCTTCTCATTTTAATCTTGTTAAATCAACTTACAAAGATGTTCATACTACATATATATATATTTTTAAAGAGATTTTTAGGCTTCATGGGATACCTAAAACCATCATCTTTGATAGAGATGTAAAATTTACAGGAAATTTTTGGAGGTCATTATTTGCAGGACTAGAAACACAATTAAATTTTGGTACCTCTTATCACCAGTAGACTAATGGGAGGATTGAGAGAGTAAATCAAATCCTTGAAGATATGATCAGGATGTATGTAATTATGTCCATAGAGTAAATCAAATTTCTAGTTCATTGGAGGGTTCAGTCGTAGGTGTAATAATATCTCGAATTTCTGACCTTGATTATATTGGACATAAGCCCTATCGCACATGATTTAATTTGATGTTAGATTTATAATTACATATTGGGAATATTCCCCACTGTACATTATTTATGTTGGTTATACATATATACTAGGCATGAACCCCAATGCACATGTTTTCTTCTTTGTTATATGATTATATACTGGGCGTAGGCCTTGTTGGACAAGGAATATTGTAGTTGTACTAAGGATAGGCCCCAATGTACTTGATTTATTTATTATCTGATTGGGCACAAGCCCTAATATACTGAGTTGATCTTTTTGTGATGTATTGTGCAAAATACTGATATACATGATGGATTTCTATGATGTGTTTGGCATAGGCCCTTGAGCACATTGGTTATGAGGCTATGTGTTGAGTGTAAGCTTTGGAGCACATAGGTAACCCCAGCAAGTAACGGATAAAATTTTTGAGTTTAAGCTATGAAGCACATAGGTAACCCCAAGAAGTAAAGGATGAAAGTGTTGGGCATAATCCTCAGAGAACTCCAACATGATGTTGAGCATAATATTTGGAGCATCAGATCTTTGTGATTGTATCCCTAGGTGTATTGTACAAATGCATCATAGTGCTAGTGTTGAGTGAAAGGATCCATAATTGCACTAGTGTAATGATCGTTTGATAGTGTTGACCATAAGATTTGAATAACACTAGGGGTTACCTCAATTAAGGGTGTTGAGCTGGAAATAATTTGAATAGCACCAACCTTCATCATACTTATTTAAAGTTGATTAATTAAAATCACAATCTATTTCTCATCAAGGACTGCAAGATAATGCCACAAATATGAGGTAATCCAACATGCAAGGAATTATAGGGATACCTATCCTAAGTGACAAACCAAACCCCACATGAGGCCTTGTTAAATAATTAACACAAATTAAAGAATCATAGACTAAACAATTACAATATTTATTGCATAATAAAAGATGAATAAATTGAAGAAGTGAGTCTATATAATATATATATATACATACATACATACATACATACATACATACATACATACAAATTTTATTTTTAATAAATAAAGATAGAATATCTAAGTGAAATCTACATACATTTATGAGAATAATATGTGTGTGTGTGTGTGTGTGTGTGTGTGAAAACAAAATAAAGATAACCAAAGTTATTATGGAATAGTCTATGTATATTATTTTATAAACTAAATACATAAATAAGAATTATTTTCTAAAACTCAAGTAGGAACTATTATAAAGTTCCTAGTTATAAATAATTAATAACATAAAAAAATCAAACTAAGAGTGATTTTCAAGAAAGTATTAAAATATTGATTTAACTGAATATAACTAACTGCCCCTTTTCCAAAGAAAAATCTAAGGGAGGGAGAAGAATCTGATCGTTATTCTAGAGGGGATTTAAGATAATTTCCAAAATCCAACACTTAGAGAATATAGAGCCTAACTTCCAAACACCAACAACCTCATCCTTAGGAGTTCTAGTTTTGTCTTGCATGTTGGAGCCAACTTAGGGGAATCTAATTAAGAACCAGGAACAGTTACTGGTCAAGGCTGGGAGGAACGTGGCAGTTCTAAGGTCATCTGGTTATCCTTCAATAGTTGAGAAACATAGTATTTTCTATTAATTTTCTATTGAAGTGTGCAAGGTGATAGTTATTGCAAGATACACAATTGCAGGCAAGAGGTTTAACCTATATAACATTTCATTTATGTTTCTAAATACATTTATAGGATCAGATTACAGTTATCAGGTTTTGTATTGGAAGTTGTAAATCATCCCTCATAAACCTGAATAAATGTTGTTAAATGTCTTAGGATTAGGTTAGAATCTAGCATTAAGCCCTTATAAATCAGTTCCAAACATCTTAAATGGCATTGAATCCACACAGAAATCCCCAAACATATGAATAATAAATACTAGAAACAAAACCCTTTAAAACTAAAACAATTATTGAACCATTTAAAAATATAGGACATAATCATTTTCCAAGCAAAGATCGATCCAGCAAAGAAAGCTCATGGTGGAGCTCTGTCTATAAATCTAGAATAAAAAAATTAGTGTTTTTAAAAACCATCCATACAGGGTTTATAAAACTCAAATTTTAATTAATTGCTTACATATAAAACTTTAAACAGAATAAAGAACCATGTGTATTTCACAACAAGTCGAAACCCTTGGAGTCCAAAATTTGCTCTATCAAACGTTGCAAGAAATTCATGTTTGACTCCAAAACTACTATGCATAAGCATTAGCTAAGAGTCACGCTTATACATTTAAACGGAAATAGATATTTACAAATTTATCCATTATATAAACTATCACTTAAATAATCCTTTACATGCCAATGATAAACAGAGTAGTGAACTATAGGTCGAATCTCTTGGATCCCAAATCCACGATATCAACATTTCCATAACTATGAATATAGCTCCATAAAATACGCATAGCATTGGATGAAAACCTTCTTAAAACATTAAAAATAATTAAATAAAATTACATGACCATCGTGATAGGTTAAACTCGGGTATCACAATATCCACCGAAACATCGAATCCCATCAGAGCTTCAATCATTGGCCATGATTCAAGTGTTGGCATGGCATTGCATTAACACAACATTAAATATTTAAAAGTAAAACAAAGCTATGGATCTGCCCGTGCTTTTTTGGAGAAGAGAAAGAAACATAGATTTTCCAACTCAAACAACAGTTACAAAAAAATTTACCCACCATGCAATGGAAGTGCTAACACAGAGTGAATCCACCCTCAAACAGAATACATTGCTCACCAAAAAAATGACTTACCCAAAATTTGGAAATGATAACAAATTGAAACAATTATGAATTAATAGTATGATTCCTATGTTTCAATATAACCTCTTAAATATTCCTCACATAGCAAGTTTAGACACAAAACAAGGCAAAAATTATAAAACCCATGAATTACATCCTCATTTCACCCAACTAAACAACATCAAACCATTACAGAGTAAATGGAATAGAACAAATATACAACTATGTATTTTACAACTCTAGGTTTAGTTAGTTTAGGTATTATTTCACCCAGATTCAAACATTAAAACTACAAATTAATTACAAAACTGCTGAAAAGGCTCATCAATATGAAACCCCTACAAATTTTCCTGAACATCATTCCAATTTAATAGTCATGAAAAACACAAACATCGCATTTATGAATTCCCTTCGAAACACAGAATGACCAACAAGAGGAAAAATAATTGAACATGGGCTTACCAAGCTTAGCTGAGGGTCTTCCATTTCCCTAGTTGCAACCCTGTGTAAACTCTGTGATTCCTACCACAAAACCAGGAAAGAGATCAGTAAAACAAATAGATTAAAGAGAGATTATCTATGATGAAAAATACATACCTGCACAATGAATGGCGACCTTGTAAACACCTCAACCCCAGTGACCACACCTTGCCAAGAAAATTACAACAGGGGGCTCGCTCCACTCCACCATATCCGCATGCAAAAATAGCATTTAAAAACTTAGGGAAAACCATTTTATGTCTACGCTAGCGTGAAGGGTGAAATGATGCCTTCACATGGCATACATTAATGATGCAACCACTCCAACTAAGTTTTAAATATTTACCCATTCCATATAGATTGTATTTCTCCCTTTTGCAATTATTCCTTCCTCTAAGCATACTTAAACATTATATTTTTTTATTGTTTTAAAGCTCAAATATTTAATTATGGATCAATTTACTTCATTAAGAACCATACACTCAGCATACGTACCCAACACCTGCAAACAAACAAGTTCTTCATGTATTAGTTCACAGTGAAGTAAGTAAGCCAAAGTCATAGTAGTCCTTCATACTTTTTTTGTTGAGTCGTTAGGTAAATCCAACCAAAGTTTTCTCTTTAGAGACAGAGGTAAGTTAGCAATGATATTTTAGTAAATAAGACTAAGTTATGTGTTAAGACATCCTTTATAACCAGTATGAAGTAAATAGGCATTTAGGAACAATAAACACTAGTATAGTTTATAAGAAAACATCATTATACAAATAAATGACATAAAATATCACCATAAGAAAATAGGTCACCATGTATTTACCTACAAAAGAAATCCAAACCAAAACAATTACAAGTATTCTTTTAATAAGTTTATTCAAATTCAAAGGTTAATTAAATATGAACCTTGGATCCTAATAGTATTATTGACCATACAATTTTTATTTATTTATGGATTTAAGGGACATTACAAGTGGTATGAGAGCTGAGTTTTGAACACTTTGAAACCTTATGGGATCACTACTAAACATCTGTTGCAGAAATTTATTTTCAAAACTTTATTTGTGATTTCTAAACTAATAGAATAATATTGTTATTGATTGTTTGAACTACATATATAAAGAGCAGTCCAAATCATGGACACAGAAGAGAACAATAGTTGACAAGGGAACCTAAATTCCCCACCTCGAGAAGAAGAGATTGTGGTGGAACTGAATTCCAACTTAATAAAGACTATACAGAGTCTACAAGCATATCTATAGAGTTTTAAAAATGATAACATGAATGAAAGGAAAGAATAGAAAGAAATAAATGAAGCTCTACTTCGGAACTTGATAGGGGTAAATATCATAGACAACCCACCCACTTAGCAAGCACATCCAAAGAAAATTGTCATCATAGAAGAAGGACCAGCAGTCCAAGAGAGGAGGGACGACAAGAAAACATCCATTAATTCATAGAAGAAGAATATGAAATTTCTTCAAGTGATGGCTCACCCCCTCCTTGCAAGAAAAGTTAGAAAAATGATAAAATCCTTCAACACAAATTTTGAAAGATAAAATCCCCAACTTATGAAGGAGAAAATAATACCGGAGAGAAGGTTGAAGAATTGCTCCTGGGTATCAATAAATACTTTCAAGTACATAATTACCACTGCGAAATGAAATTTTGGCTAGCTATTAACAAATTGAATGGAAAGGAAGTCGAGTGGTGGAGAGACATGAAACATGCTAAGAGGGATGAAGTAAAGGATATGAGATGGAGTACTTTCAGAAAAATACTCTAGGAAAAGTACATGCCCAAAATATTCTTTGACAAAAATGAAAAAAAAAAACAATCCACAAATTAAAGATGGGATCCCTAACTATGGATGTATTTATAAACATATTTTTGGGTCTGCTGCATTATGTACCTTACATAAAGGATGAAAAGGTCAAGATACAACAATTTTTGGGATGTCTCCCTCCAAATTTTTGAGAGAGAATTGAGTTTGACATGCCCAAAAATCTAGACACCATGTTGCACAAGGCTAGACTTTGTTATGAGAATGGACAACTGCGATAGGAAACTATGAACATAAATTGAGATAGGTCTAGGTCCTTAGACAATCGAAAATTATGTTTTATGCCACCGCCATACAGAAAACATAACAATAGTTTCCCATTTAAAAAAAGTTTCAAAAAACCTGGTGTAGGGACAAATGTGCCCGTACCATATGCCAACAGACTAGCAGCGAACGGAGGAGCCAAGGATTCCCTAGTACAGGTTAGCTATTGGAAATGTCAAGGGCATCATTATGCCAAATATTTCCCAAACAAGATAGGTGGAGTGCTACACAACTTACAAGAAAACCCAACGATATAAGAGATGGCTAGTACACCTATTATCTATGCAACACTCGTTGACCGACAAAAAGACCATTAGGCAACTATGGTTGAAATAAAAGGTAAGGTTTTGAATGCATCTATTTCAATTTTAATTGATACTAGTGCTTGTCAAAGCTATGTTTCCCCCAAGATTGTCTACATGCATAAACTAAACAAAGAGAAATATGAGAAACCCTGGTTGGTACAACTAGCCACTGGTACAAAAAGGAAGGTTTTAGAACTTGTAAAATATTGCGAGATAGACATGAACGGTTTTCCAACTAAGGTAGACTTAAATATATTTCGCTTAGAATCGTATGATGTACTTATAGGCATGGACTAGTTGGAACATCACCATGTCATGCTTGACTGTTTAAACAAGTTAATATTATGCAAGGACAACTAGGGGAATCAAAGAAAGATTCAGGGAATACACAAAAAGGTTTATGTTAGACATATATTTGCCTTACAAGCAAAGAAATGCATAAGGAAGGGATGCAAAATTTTTGCAGTTAATGTCCAGAACGTAGAGGCTAAGAGAAAACAACAAGTTGAAGACTTTTCGGTTCTCGTAGACTTCAAATATGTCTTTCCCAAGGAAATACCAAGACTACCACCCAAGCAAGACTTAGATTTTTTCATATAATCAACAACAGGGTCAATATCGGCTTCAAAATCCCCATACCACATGAGCGCACCAGAGTTGGTGGAGCTCAATTTATAGTTACAAGAATTGATAGAGAAGGGTTATATCTGAACTAGTGTGTCTCCCTAGGGAGCACCTATACTCTTCATAAATAAAAAGGAAGGTTCGATGAAAATGTGCATCGATTACCGAGAGCTCAACAAGATCATCATAAAAAACTGTTACCTACTCCCTAGGATCGATTACTTGTTTGAACAAGTTGGATAAGCAAAGATATTTCCAAAGATCCACTTGCGATTTAGATACCACAAGGTAAGGATCCATGATGAATACATACACAATACCACTTTTTGAACTCGATATGTCCATTAGGAGTTTGTCATAATGCCTTTTGGGCTAACCAATGCACCAACCAATTTTATGTGCATGATTAACAATATTTTTAGTTAATACATGGATAAGTTTATATTATTATTTATAGATGATATACTAATTAATCAAAGAGTAAGGAAGAACATGAGGAACATCTCCGAATAGTATTACTAATGTTACAAAAACACAACTTTACGCCAATTTTAGTAAGTGTGATTTTTACAAACCACACATACAAAACCTAGGTCACATCACTTAAGAAAATGGGATAGTCATCGACCCAGAAAATATTAAATCCATCGAGGAATGGCCTACCACTACTTGTGTCACAGACACTAGGTCATTTCTACGACTATTGGGTTACTATCAAAAGTTCATTGAAAATTTTTCAAGGATATATTGTCCCATGAACGCCTTATAAAAGAAGGAAAACAAATTACTTTTGACAACTAAGTGTGAAGAAAGATTCCAAAAGCTAAAAGAACTCTTGACTATTGCACTTGTACTACGAATTATAGATCCCGATGGGGATTTTATTGTTTGCACATATGCAAGAAGGGAAGGGCTTGGTGGAGTCCTCATGCAAAATGACTATGCAATATGTTATGAATCACATAAATTAAAATACCATGAACAAAACTATCCCACACATGATCTTGAGCTAGCGGCCATCATCCTTCCTTGAATATGTGGAGGCACTACCTCACGGGGAAGAAGTTTCTCCTAAAGATAGAAAACATGAGTCTAAAGTATTTATTTGACCAACCAGATTTAAATGCCAGGAGGGCCAGATGGTTGACCTTCCCTAGAGAGTACCACTTCAAATTAAAGCACATGAAAGGAAAGGAAAAAAAATCTCTGATGCTTTTAGTCTAGGAGCTCATATGTTGTATGAGGTAACTTTGATCCAAACCGATTCAGACATGCATGATAGGATTAGAATGAAAAGAAGGGTTGATCATTTCTATGTTGAGATCCTTAAGAATAATGAGGAGAATAGGTTATTCCAACAAAAGAAGGAATACAAGGTAGACAAGTCAACATTATTGTGGTCGAAAGAGATACTCCATGTCCCGGATGGAGGAAAGATTAGGTACAACATTATAACATAGTTTCATCGAAATCCCTACTCATGGCACCTGAGATATCAAAAGATGATATTGGAAGTGAATAAACGCTTTTTTTAGCCTATGTTAAAGGATGACATAGCACTATTCATCGCAAAATTCCAAGAATGCCAATTGGTCAAAGAAGAGAACCAACATCCTTTAGGGTTTACCCATTCCAAAATGGAAACAAGAGGTTATTAGTATGGATTTCATTATGGGATTACCAAAGATCAAGAAACAAAATGATTCCATTTTTATAGTAGTCGATAAGTTGTCCAAAGTGGCACACTTTATTTCGATAAAGTCAACATACAAAGCAGTTCACATTGCTGACATTTTACTAAAAGAAATATTTGAATTGCATGGGATACCCAAGGAAATCATCTTAGATCGAGATACAAAATTTACCACTAAATTATGGGGATCTTTATTCTTTGGCTTAGAGACATGATTAAATTTCAGTACCGCCTACCACTTGTAGACATATGGATGAACAGAACAAATGAATTAAATTTTGTAGGACATGCTTATAATGTAAATAATAAAATATCCCACAAAGTGGTAGGATTAATTCCACCTCATAGAGTTTGCATAAAACAACGGCTACTAAACCTCCTCCAAAATGAGTCACTTCGAGGTATTCTATGGTAGAAAGTGTAGGACACTAGTGACTTGGGATAGCCCAGTGGAAAGACTCATGGTAGGGCTAGATTTGCTGAAATACCTAGAACAATTAGTCACCAAAGTGCAACAAAATCTAAAAGAAGAACAAGACCACCATAAAACCTATGCGGATAAAAAGAGAAAGGATAAAGATTTACAAGTCGATGAACATGTTTATTTAAATGTAAAGGTGAAAAGAAGTTCATTGATCATGGGGAGGTGCGAAAAGTTGGCACCAATATTTTGTGGACCCTTTGATATACTGACCAAGAAAGGGGCAGTGGTGTATGAATTAGATTTACCTACTGACATAAAGGTTCATAATGTTTTTCACACATATTTATTAAATAAATATGTCTATGATACTAAACATGTGATTGATTGGTCCTTGCTACAGGTTGAATGTGAAGGGGATTTTATGCCAAAGTTGTTGGTTGTGGAGCCTGATCTTCCAAATACAGAGATATTATTCAGTCGTGTTTGTAGCCCAGGTGTACTATACACTCATTCCCCCTGCCTTGTGGTTTGAAGGTGGAGCCCCCGAGAATTTTTTTTGGGATGTGTGTTGGCCAACAGTTTTGCGGACCCATAGTATTGGGTTAACCGTAGTATTTTCGCATGGTATTTCCCCTATAAAATAAAGAATTGTAACACAACTGTGTATAGTATTATTTTGTATTGTAAACAATCTCTGTGATTGTGTGGGAGAGACTGTGAGAGCGTGAAGAGGAAGTACAACAATTCTGCTGGAGGTTGTATCCCTTCATCTTTCTGGACTGTAATAAAAGGACTGGAAATTTCTTTGTGGACGTAGCCCATCATTTGGGTGAACCACGTTATATCTATGTCCCTCTGTAATTGTAATGTGTTTAATGCGTTTTGCATCTTGTTTAATGATTTAATTGTATATGTGTTGCTGCTCTGCGGTCCTATTTTATAACAATTGGTATCAAAGCCAAAAGGTCTATTTGGCGGGTAAACTCACAGGAAAGAAGGGTTACTGGTTCAAGTGGGAGCAATGGCGGAAGCGGGAAAGTTTAGGGTCAAGAAATTTAATAGCCAAAACTATCAGTTATGGAAGATGTAAATGGAGGACTATCTGTACCAGAAGGATCTGTACCTGTCATTGGACGAAAAATGAAAACAACCGATGGCTATGAAGGATGAAGAATGGGAGGTTCTTGACAGAAATGCACCGGGAACAATACAGTTGTGCCTGGCTTCATCGGTGGCTTTCAATATTTCGAAAGAAAAAAAAACAGAGGGCATGATGAGTGCATTGGGCAAGCTCTACAAAAAACCCTTGGCTTCCAACAAGCAATTTTTAATGAAACGTTTATTTAATATGAAGATGCCGAAAGGTTGATCTGTTGCCAATCATTTAAATTAGTTTAATGCACTTACCAGTTAGTTAAGTTTTGTAAAAGTGAACTTTGATGATGAGGTTAGGGATATTCTAATCTTGTGCTCATTACAAGAAAGATGGAATAGCTTGGTCATGGTTGTAAGTAACTCTGTCCCTAGTTCAAACACTCTCAAGTTTGATGATGTTGTTGGTGTTATTCTTAGTGAGGAAATGCGATGAAAAAGCACAACTGAGACATCAGGTAATGCGTTTACCATGGAGAGAAGAGGGAGACAAAAGGAGAGAGGAAAGAGCCCAGGTAACCATGGCAAGTCTGGAAAGGGAAAATCCAAGTACAGATTCAGAAAAATAGAGTGCTGGAATTGTGGTAAGAAAGGACATCTGAAGAAAGACTGCTGAGCTCCAAAGAAGAAAGGAAACAGACAGTAAAAGACTACTCAGGAAATGAATGTAGCAGGTGATGTGTTACAAGATGCTTTGATTCTTTCATTATATAATACTAGTGATTACAGGGTAGTAGATTTAGGGGCTTCATGTCATGCTACACCCCATAGGAAATTATTTCATCATTATGTTCAAGGTGGTTTTGGCCATGTGCTTTTGGGGGATGATGAACCATCCAAAATTGTTCAAAAGGGTAAGGTACATATTAAGATAAATGATGGAAATGACTGGATGCTAAATGATGTAAGGAACATTCCTACTATGAAAAAAAATCTGATCTCAACAGGGCAGTTGGGAGATGGCGGTTGTTTGTCTACATTTGTAAAAACATGGTGGAAGGTCATTAAAGGATCAATGGTAATAGAAAAAGGAGATAGGATAGGTACATTATATTTATGTCCACATAATAATGATTATTCTACTATGTAGCTTCCATAGAAATAGGTGTGGTGTTGTGGCATCATAGGCTTGGCCACATAAGTGAGAAGGGGATGCAGATTCTCCACTCAAGGAAACTGCTTCCAGATCTGAAGCAGGTAAGTTTGGAATTTTGTGAGAACTGTGTTTATGGAAAATAGAAGAGAGTTAATTTTCTGAGGGTTGGGAGACAAAAGAAAAGTGAAAAGTTAGAGCTTGCCCATACATATGTATGGGGACTAGCTCAGGTACAATCTCTTGGTGGCAATTGTTATTATGTTACTTTTATTGATGATGCAACTAGAAAAAATTGGGTTTATTGCATTAGACAGAAATATGATGTGTTTGATACTTTTAAGAAGTGGAAAGATTTGACTGAGAATGAGACAAAAAAAAGGTTGAAATGTCTTAGATCTGATAATGGAGGTGAGTACTGTAGCAAGGATTTTGACAGTTACTATTCACACAATGGGATTCGTAGAGAGAAGGTAGTCCCTGGAACACCACAAGAAAATGGCATGTCAGAAAGGATGAACAGAACAATCATGGAGCATGCAAGGTGTATGAGATTGCATGCTGGGTTTCCCTTACAATTTTGGACTGATGCTGTAAACACTATTGTTTATTTAATAAACAGAGGACCTTCAAGCTCTTTGGATGGTGGCATTCTAGTGGAGGCATGGATAGGTAAACAGGTAAAATACTCATTTCTGAGAACTTTTGGTTGTGAAGCATTTGTCCATATTGATAAAGATGATAGAACAAAGCTTAAAGCTAAATCCAAGAAATGTACCTTTATTGGATACGTGGTTGATGATTTTGTTTATCATTTATGGGATTATGAAAAACAAAAAATCATTAGAAGTAGAGATGTAGTATTCAATGAAAAGGTAATATACAAAGATCAGTTGTAGGGAAATAAAGTGGAAAAGGAAAACACAAAGTACACAGTGCTTGATGAAATCAAAGAAAATGAAGTTCCAAAGGCACCAGAAAATCAAGAGCAGCAGCAAGTACCTGAAACTCTTGCAACTATAAGAAATTCTACTAGGTTAAGTAGACCCCCTATATGATTCTATCCTTCACTGTATTATTTATTGATGACTGATTGTGGTGAACCAGAATGTTATGAAGAAGAAATGCAGGTAGAAACTATAAATAAGTGGGAGCAAGGCATGGATGAGGAGATGGACTCATTGGTAAGAAACCAGACTTGGGATATGATTAAGTTACTTGCAGAATAAATGGGTTTATAGGTTGAAGGAAGAAGATGGAGGCAACAAGCCATACAAGGATAGACTTGTTGTAAAGGGGTTTGCACAAAAGAAAGGTATAGACTTTGATGAAATATTTTCTCCTGTTGTTAAAATGACTTCAATTAGAACTATTTTAAGTCTAGTGGTGGTAGAATATTTGCATCTTGAACAGTTATATGTAAAAACAACCTTTCTCCATGGGGATTTGGAGGAAGAGATTTATATGCAGCAGCCATAGGGGTATGAGTTCAAAGGTAAGGAGAATTTGGTTTGCAGGTTGAAGAAGATCTTGTATGGCCTGAAACAAACTCCAAGGCACTGCTATTTAAAAATTGATAAGTTTATGACAGAACAAGGTTATGATAGATGTCATTCTGACCACTGTGTTTATTTGAAGAGGCAAGATAACAGAAGATATATTATCTTGTTATTGTATGTGGATGAAATGCTTGTTGTAGGGTCTAACATGTAGGATATAAATTTGCTCAAAAGAAAACTAGCTAATTCATTTGCGATGAAGGATTTGGGTGCTGCAAAGCAAATCCTTTGTATGAGAATAAAAAGACATATGAAAAATCCCAAATTGAGGTTTTCTCAAGGTGAGTACATATAAAATGTGTTGCAGAGGTTTAGAATGCAGAATGCAAAACCGGTTAGTACACCTTTAGCCAGCCATTTCAAACTAAGTAGGGATATGTGTCCAGTGACATAGGAAGAAATAGATTACATGTCCAGGATTCTCTATTCATCAGTGGTTGGAAGCTTGATGTATGCCATGGTGTGCACAAGACCAGATATTGCACATGCAGTGGGAGTTGTGAGCAGGTATATGAATAATCCAGGTAAAGAGCATTGGAAAGCAATACAGTGCATTCTCAGGTATTTGAGAGGTACCAGTTCACCTGCATTATGTTTTGGAGGTTCAGACATTATTCTATAGGGATGTGTTGATGCATATATGGTTGGTGATAAAGATAGTAGGAGGAGCACCACAGGGTATGTGTTTAATGTGGGTGGAGTAGCAATAAGTTGGATTTCAAAACGGCAATAGGTTGTTTCACTTTCAACAATGGAAGCAGAGTATGTTGCTACTACAGAGGCTAGTAAGGAGATGATTTGGTTGTAGAGGTTCATGGAAGAATTAAGTAAGAAGAAGAAGAATAGTAGGATGCACAGTGATAGCAAGAGTCCCATTAATCTTGCAAATAACTCAGCCTTTCATTCGAAGACTAAACATATATAGCTAAAGTACCACTTCATAAGATCTATTCTAAATGAAGAACTGTTAGAACTGGAAAAGATACATACTAGCCAGAATCCTGCAAACATGTTGACAAAAGGAGTAACCAGAGAGAAACTGAGTTCCTTCTCGGTTTCTGTTGGCCTTCAAGCATGAAAGTGAAAATAAGAACTTTTCCAAGTCCAAGGTCCAGAGCATAGTTCAGCAAGTGTAGTAGCAGTGGAGTTGCTGTGATCAGTCTCCAAGTCAGAGATTTTAGGTTGTGGAGCTTGATCTTCCAGATCCAGAGATATTGTTTAGTTGTGTTTGTATCATAGGTGTATTATACACTCATTCCCCCTACCTTGGTGTTCCAGGAAGTTCCCCGAAAAAGGGGGTTTCGGGGAAATGCCCCCGAGACACAGGGGTTCGGGAACAATGCCCTTGAGAAATGGGGGTTTGGGGGTGGATCCAATAGTTGGGATGTGTGTTTGCCAATATTTTTGTGGACCCATGGTATTGGGTTAACCATAGTATTTTTGCATGGTATTTCCCCTATAAAAGAAAGCAGTGTAACATGACTGTGTATGGTATTATTTTGTATTGTAAAGAATCTTTGTGATTGTGTGGGAGAGACTGTGAGAGCATGAAGAGGAAGTTCAGTGGTTTTGTTGCAGGATGTATCCCTTCATATTTCTGGACTATAATAAAAGGATTGGCAATTTCTTTGTGGACGTAGCCCATTGTTTGGGTGAAGCACGTTATATCTGTGTCTCTCCGTAATTGTAATTTGTTTAATGTTTTTTGCATCTTGTTTAATGATTTAACTGTATATTTGTTATTGCTCTGCGGTCCTATTTTCTAACAAGATCCCCTTCACATTTTGGACAAGAGGGAAGTACCACTCAGTAAATGAACTATTGTCCATCTAAAAGTGCAATGGAAGCACTTTAGAGTCGATGAGTCCACATGGGAGAATGAAACCACCATGAAAGAGGCTTACCTCGACTTGTTACATTATTTCATTTCTAGTCCCATGAACACCAAGACGGTGTTGTTCTAAGAGGGGAGGGATGTAATATCCCAAATTTCTAACCTTGATTATATTGGACATAAGTCCCACTGCACATGATTTTATTTGATGTTATATTTATATCTTGGGTGTATGCCCCTCTACACATGATTTATGTTGGCTATAAATATATTCTAGGGATCATCCCTAATGCACAAGTTTTGTTGTTTGTTATATGATTATATATTGGGTGTAGGTAATCTTGGACAAAAACTATTGTTGTTGTACTAGGCAGAGGCCCCCATGTACTTTATTTATTTATTATGTGATTGGGAAAAATCCCTAATATACTGATTTGACAATTTTTTGATGTATTGTGTAGAATACTGATATACATCATTGATTTCTATGGTGTGTTGGGTATAGGCCCTGGACATGCCCCCGATCACATGGGTTATGAGGCTATGTGTTGAGCATATGCTCTGGAACATAGGTAACCCTAGCAAGTAAAGGATAAAGTGTGAAGGGCATATGCCCTATATCACATTGGGTTATGAGGCTAGGTGTTGAGTGTAATATCTAAATCAAATAGGTAACCCCAACAAGTAAAGGATGACAGTGCTGGGAATAATCCCTGGAGCACTCCAACTTGATCTTGAGCATAAGTTTTGTAGCATCAGATCTTTGGCCATTGTATCCATAAGTGTATTGTATAAATGCATCCTAGTACTATTGTTGAGCGAAAGGATCTGGAATTGCACTAGTGTAACGTCCGTTTGATAGTGTTGAGCATAAGCTCTTAATAACACTAGAGGTTACCTCCGCTAAAAGTGTTGCGTTGGAAAGACTCTGAATAGCACCAACCTTCATCATACTTATTTAAAGTCGATTAATTGAAATCACAATCTATTTCTCATCAAGGACTGCAAGATACTACCATGAATACGATGTAATCCAACATGTAAGGAAATATAGAGCTACCCATCCTAGTTGACCAACTAAACCCTACATGAGGCCTTGTTAAAAGAATTAACATAAACTAAGAAGCATCCAATAAACAATTGTGCTATTAAGTGCATGGATAATAAAAGATAAATAAATTGAATAAGTAAGTCTATATAATATACATTTATGAGAATAATGTGTGTGTGTGTGTGTGAGAAAAGAAAATAATGATAACCAAAGTTATTAAGTAAAATTCTATGTATATTATTTTATAACTAAATATATAAATAAGAATGCTTTTCTAAAACTCAAGTGGGAACTAATAGAAAGTTCCTAGTTATAAAAAATTAATATATATTACATAAAAAAATCAAACTAAGAGTGATTTTCAAGAAAGTATTTAAATCTTGATTTAAGGGAAGATAACTAACTGCCCCTTTTCTAAACAAAATCTTTAAAAGAAAAAGATAAGGTAGAAAAAAGGATTTGATCATTATTCTAGAGGGGATTGGAGATAATTTCTAAACCCCAGCACTTAGAGAATACAAAACCTGGCTTCCAAATACCAACAGCCTCATCTTTAGGAGTTTTAGTTTTCTCTTGCATGTTGGAGCCAACTCGGGGGGGGGGGTTGATTAAGAACCAGGAACAGTTCCAAGTCAAGGTTGGGAGGAACATGGAAATTCTAAGGTAATCCGGTTATCCTTCCACTCGTCAGAAATAGAATATTTCCTATTGATTTTGTGTTGAAGTGTGCAAGGTGATAGAGCTATTGCAAGATACACAACTGCACGTAATAGGTCTACCCTATATCAGATTTCATTTATGTTTTTAAATATGTTTACAGGATGAGATTGCCGTTATCAGGTTTTGTATTGAAAGTTTTAAATCATCCTTCATAAAAATGAATAAATGTTGTTAAATGTCTTAGGATTAGGTTAGAATCTAGGATTAAGCTCTTATAAATCAGTTCCAAACATCTTAAATAGCGTTGAATCATAGGGTCTTCACTTAGTGAAACCATGCCATAGCATGTTCATTCATGGAATATGAAACAATACTGGTAATTTTAATAAATATTGGAAAATACTTGTAATAACCCAAAAATTCATAAAAATTTAAAATTTTTCATGTAACATAAGATGTTCAAAGTATTTAGAAATGAGCATTGTAGTTTTTTTTAGTTCTATATCAATTATTTACTTATCTTTGAATTACTATGTTACAGATGTTAAAATTTAGCAGTTTATGTTTAAAAAAAAAGGGCAGGAAAGGAAACTACATCTAAATTTGATGCTAAGTGTGTTACTAATGTCTTCTGTCAAGTAGGAAAGAACCTTAGATGAGAATGGGGATTACTTAGCTTACAAGTAATGTAGTGAAGTGATGCTTCTTTTACAGGTTCTAAACAGGTAACCAGTTTTGTTACCAGTAAATTCCAGATCAAGAATAACACTCAACTAGCATAGGATAAAATGCTAGTTAAATTGTTTGTTTTGCAGCTTGACACCATAAGAGGTATTGTTGGTGTTTCTATTGTTAGAAACCTGCATAAATGTTTGTAATAACACTATTTTAAAATAATGGGTTTAGTTTAGTTATGCTTACTATCACAGTACTTGTTCCATTAATCTTCCTCCTTGTGTTTTTGGTTATAGACTTGTATTTCATTTTTAGATGGTGCATCTTATGGACAGGTCTACTTCTTCCATTAAGAGCATAGTAGCCTAAGAATTCTATAAACTAAAATATATGTTAAACATAGTTGCAACCAAAAGTACATATTTATTGTTAGTGTTTGGTATAAGGTACTGTTTATATTTTTTGAGTTCTTTCTAAACTTTAATCATTCTATGTTAATGATTCTCCATAATCAAGTATTTGTATTTAATTTTCTTGTATATAAAATCTTGTTTTATATGAGTTTTCGATTACAATGAATATATTGTAATTTTTAAAACCATTATTATACTAAATCCTAGCTCCAGGATTTCTATGGTTAAGTATTTCCATTTAAAGTTGGTTAATCCTCCATTAATTTGTATCTTACTAATACCAATAGTAGACATTATGTAAAATGAGGAGACCATAGATATGAAAAGGTTACAGTTAAATTTTATGCATAAGACCCTAGTGAATGTGAATACCTATTAATCACAAGGTCTTTGGTTTATAAAAGAAAATAAAACGAGGATAATGATAAAAGCAATAATATACTAAAGTTTTAACTTTGGAAACAATGATTTGTGCAGGTTTAAATGAGACTTTCAAACAATAGCATGAAACTCATAATTTGCAAAAGAATGTCGGAGGACAAGTGGTTGGTGTTCAAAGCTTGGGGTTTAGTTGAATTTGGAGGAAAAGAAAAGGATTTTCCTAACCCTAAAATCACAATTTGTGTGTCTTTGTTGTGGGGTGGTCGAGTTGCGAGCTCATGGCCGCCAGGCTTGTTGCCAATCCTTTAATCGTTTGCACACAAGCCTTTGTGAGCCATAACGAGCTCTTGTGCAAGTTTGTTTTTCATTTTCTGGTGTAGTACAAGTGAGCATAAAGCTTGCTGCTTTCGTGAGGTGGTTTTGGTTGTCGAAAAGACTGTTGAAGGTTGGGTTGCCTTCACCTTTGTTTTTACTGTGTGAGTTTGTACTCTGTGAGTGTTTTTAAACGTAAAAAGTGTGAAGAGGGTTGTTGAAAGAGTGAGTTTAGTTCTTTGTTTACTGCTTGTTTTCTTATCGAGGGTTTGGTCCTTACCTTGTCGTGGCATGGGACTTCACTCCCGAACACTGCGAACTGCATTGTCTTTTTGGAAGTGGTCCATTTCAGCTCGTGGAACTCACGAGGGACGGTAGGGTGAGATTTCAACTTCCAAACAGTTGTGTCGTTCCTTTGGGTAAGAACTGAATTTGTTTAAAACTCTTCTACACAAATATAAGTTTATAATTTGTTAAAATCATGTATTAACAATCATGTTTCTTTTGATTTTGTGCAAACTCTTCAACGATGGTTGGATTTTTGTTAAACTCCACCAACAAAGTTTCCATGAGGGCGTCCATCCTGGTAACCCTTAGTTTCACCCGGGGTTCTCTTGCATGAGTTGTATGGTGGATTATGATGATACTGATGTGCATTGTTGGTTACTTGTTCATCCGTGGCTGTTAGATGCTCTGTTTGTTTCTTTGTTTTTAGTTAATAATCCCTAGTGGATGTTTTCTAATGGAAGAATTAGGATTTCATAGTCGTGACTTAATGAATTTAATTTTTGACCCTTTCGACCATGGTTGAATTATAATGATGTTATTTTATACTGGTTTAAAACTATGAATTTTATTTGAACAGACCATTGGATCATTACATGAGAATTTGTTTAGGTTTTTGAAAAGCCCCAATGGTTGTTCTTGCCATACTTATTTTTAGAAGGGATTTCATAGCCAAAAGAGATGTTTTGTTTAAGTGTACTCCATTTATATTTAAAATACTTTTATTTGGGATTTTAAGCCTTGACTGTAAAAGGCTGTAGGTCGAGACTATGTCTGTTCAGTTTCTTTTTGATATTAAAAGGATTCTCACAGCTTAAGGATGATTTAACAGTATCTCTGTTTGGTTAATGTTTATGTATATTGTGTCCATTTTAGCTATTTTTATTTTTATTTACTCTTAGAAGGTTTAGGCTTAAGTAGATTATTAATAAATTTTGTTTTGTCTTCAAGAAATATGATTGAGGACCTTTGACAGTGGAATACTTTGATAATAGCATAATTATTAATGCAGAAATGAATTCTGGAAATAGAACACGAAAACGATATTATTGAATAAATTTATCTATCTTCTGTACTTTTTGGATTATACTGCTAGATTTTTGATAATTATAAATTATGATTTTTTTTTTTTTTATAAAAGAACAGCTCTTTTACAAACCATAATTCTTCTTTTAAGTTTACAGAGCTAGTAATTTGTTTCAGTTAACCCTAGTTTGGGTTTTTCACATAGGTGAGCTAACTAGATAAATATTTAACCTAGTTTACTATTTTGCTAAGTTATTTTAGATAATTTATTGTTTCTATAATAACTATTTAGGATTACATATTAGGTATTATAGTATATAATTTTTCTAGTTTTACTGTTTTTAAAATATTACACATATTAGTGTGTAATACTTAGGCTCTTGCCTCTGTCTCTATTTAATTTGTTTAAATACTTTGAGTAAATAAAAATAAAAAAGAAATCCTATAAGCAATTTGTAAAAACATCATGTAGAAAAATAACTATTTGCATCTGCATATATAATTTATCGAATCCACTATTTGAAAATAAACCAACCTACTGTACTAGAGTACTACCTTGAAAAAGGTGTGGAAAAATACAGTTTATGTATTTTCTTTCTATCTATCAATTAACTCGGAAATTTCTCTGCTAGTTTAACCTAATCTAGCTATTTATTAACTTTCACAGCATATTTAATTCTCCTATTTATCCCTAACAGAAATAAAAATAGAAATATACTATATCATTGAAAACTATTAAACTTTCTAGATACAGTAAATAATTTAAATGACTGAACTAAGCAAAACCTGGAAGTATAGATGAGGTGACAACAGCTTAAGGAACCTGTTCCTCCCAACCATCTCCTGGAGAAGAGCTGGACTGCAATTCTCAGGACCCCCGAGCTTGTCTCATGGTCCACCTGGTAGAAGTACTCGATGAGAGATGTAATCTAGATATACTCCTCAACTCCACTAAGTGTTTAGCAGTAACTCAGTTCTATTTACAGTAGTATGAACTCAACTTAGAATAGCTGCACTAGTTCAGGTCTTCAGCACTTATCCACTCAAACTTACTTCAGCTAGTCCCCTCCATTGAATTCTCTTGTGCACTTCATTCACTCATCGTGATCACAAATCCAGAATGAGCAGGCTCAGTTGTTTTCAATGGGAAGTTTTATTAGCATGCCTAGGTCTTTTGGGTCAGTTTTTTACTTAATGAGCTACCTACTCTTGTTCCATTTTCTTGGGGAATCATGACCACAAAAATAGGGAAGTTACCACCTGCAACAACTAGAAGTAGTTTGAGGATGTTTCCACATGTCAATCTGCTCTCAACCCAGCCTCCTCCACCAAGTGACCAGTAAAACACTCATTTAATAGATTACCTAAGCTATTGTCTCATCTTTCATTTATTTATTTATAAAATATTTTGCAATTACATTAAATTATCCTTGACCCCACTTGGTCATTAATTATGAACTTTAACATAAAATATAACATAATGTTCCTCAAAAACATGAAAATATTTTTCAAATTGAGGCATGTGACATACACACCCCCTTAATTTATAACATCGTCCTCGATGTTATTTATTTTTCATCCTTAGAATTTCCTTGAAATAGAATTGGATATGCATCCCACATATGACTTTCGAATTCCCAAGTGGCTTCTTCTGGACTAAGGTGCTTCCATTGCACCTTAACCTGACCAATGGTGCGATTCCAAATTGAGATCCCCCTCCTTTTGAGGATACAATCTGGTTCTACCAAAAAATCTCCTTTGGGCTCCAACTGCACATCATTTGATTTAATAACATAAGTAGCATCATGTATATATTTTTTTAACACAGAAATATGAAAAAAATTATAAACCTTTAAGTTTGGTGGTAAAGCTAACTGATATGCTACCTCCTATTTTGGAAAGTATTTCAAAAGGTCCAGAATATCGGGGTGCTAACTTAGCACAACTTCTTAATCTCAGAGAACTCTTTTTAGGTCTAACCTTAATAAAGACATGTTCACCTACCTGGAACTCCTTTTGAGTTCGTTTAATATTTTCTTGACTTTTCTGTCGATCTTGGGCAACTTTCAAGTTACCTTGCACCTGTTTTAAAATTAAATCCATCTCTTTTAATAATTCAAGTCCTAATACTAGCTTCTCAACTAGATTACTCCATGAGAAGAGGGTATTGCACTTCTTTCCATAGAAAATTTCAAAAGGACTATATCTCATTGAGGCTTGGTAGTGATTATTGTAAGTAAACTCTACCAAGTGTAAGTAATCTTCCCATTTACATGGATGCTCTTTTACATACATCCTAAGCAGATCTTCCAATACCTGATTTTCTCTTTCACTATGTCCATCTGTTTGAGGATGGACGGAGGTACTAAAATTTAATGTAGTATTTAGTCCCTTAAACAAAGACTTCCAAAAATTGCCCATATACTTAGGGTCTTTGTCTGAAATTATTACTTTCGGTATTCCATGTAAACGAAAATTTTGTTTTAGGAAAATATCAGCAATATTCACAGCTTTATAAGTGGTTTTTACAGGTATAAAATGAGTTGCCTTGCTTAATTTATCGAAAACTACAATTATTGAGTCATTCAAGTTTTGATTTCTAGGTAGTCCTGTGATAAAATCAAGGCTGGTTATCTCCCACTTGCATCTAGGAATAGGTAATGGCTGAAGTAACCCAGTTGGATGCTGATGTCCAGTATTTACTTGTTGACATTCAAAGCACTTAGCAATGTATTCTACCAATTCATTTTTCATGTTTGGCTAGAAATAACCCTTTCATAGAAAATTTATAGTTTTATGATAACCAAGATGCCCTGAATAAGGAGTCTTATGAATTTCGTTTAAAATCAACAACTTAATCTTAGGTACCTTAGGTACGTATAGTCTATCTTTATATAATAATAATCATTTTTCGTTTAAACTATACCCTCTACTTAATCTTTCAATTAAATTTTCTCTTACCTTTACTTGTAATTTCGGATAATTTTCATCTTGTCCTATTCCTTCTTCTAGCTGTTCTTCTAAATCTGTTTTATAGGTGCTGATTGCTGTTGTAAAATTCAGTTTTGCATTTATACTTAAAGCATCCGCAATCTTATTTTATTTTCCTTTAATATGTTGGATTTCAAAATCGTACTCACTGAGGAAAGCTAGCCACGTAGCTTACCTAGCGTTTAAGTTAGGTTGATCCAACAGATATTTTAATCCTTTATTATCTGTCATTAATATAAACTTTCTTCCGATTAAATGATGACGCCACATTTTTAAGGCATGTATGACAGCAGCCAATTCTAAGTCATAGGTCACATAATTTTTCTCATGAATCTTCAGCTTCTTAGACTCATAAGCAATGGCATGTCCTTCCTAAGTTAAAACTCCACCTAAACTGTCATTGCATGTGTCAGTACATACTATAAAATCTTTATTAGGGTCAGCAATTCTTAAGATTGGTGCGGTGGTTAATAATGTTTTTAAATTTTCAAAACTATCTTCACACTTTTGACTCCACTCGAATTTCTTCCCTTTCTTCTGTAAAGAAGTTATGGGATTTGCAATTCTTGAAAACCCTTCAATAAATATTTGATAATAGTGAGTAATCCACATGATCGATCGTACGTCAGTTACGTCTTTTGGGACTATCCATTCTTCGATTGACTTTATCTTTTCGGGATCAACAGAAATTCCTTCTATAGTCACTACATGACCTAGATACTGTATTTTATTCTTAAAGAAATCACATTTACTAAATTTTTCATAGATTTGATGTTCTTGTAACTCTTGTAAGACAATTTTTAAATGCTCTTTATGTTCTTCTTCAGACTTTGAGTAAATTAAGATGTCGTCAATGAATATGACCATAAACTTATCAAGGTACTTATGCATTACATTATTCATCAAACACATGAAAATAGTTGGGGCATTAGTAAGCTTAAATTGCATAACAAAAAACTCGTAATGACCATACCTAGTCCTAAAACTTGTTTTAAATATGTATTCATCCTTGATTCGGACCTGATGGTAACCAGATCATAAATCAATCTTCGAGAATATAGTTGCTCCACGTAGTTGATCAAACGGATCATCTATGTGGGGTAACAGATATCTATTTTTGATAGTCATTTTATTTAGTTGATGGTAATCTATACATAATTGTACAGTTCCATCCTTCTTCTTAACAAAAATAACAGGTTCTCCCGAGGGAGACACACTAGGTTTGATATATTTTTTATCAATAAGTTCTTTTAACTATGGATTTAATTCATTTAATTCCAATATATTCATCTGATAAGGGGATTTTGAGCTGGGACCTGCACTAGGTAGCAACTCAATAGTGAAGTCTAACTCCCGCTTCGAAGGGAGTCCTGGAATTTCTTCCAGAAATACATCCGAATACTCCCCAAGGATCGAAATATATTCCAGTTTTAATTTATCTTCCTTATTAGTATTTTCTTCATTAATTATTGTTACAACAAAGGCTTTACAACTCTTCTGAACAACTCTCTTAAGTTGCAAAGTATAAATTTGTCTTATAGCTATTTTCCTAGGGATTCCTATTAGATTTAATGTTTCTCCATCATTATTTACGCAAGTAAATGTTTTATCGAAACTGTCCAGGACTACCCTATGTTGTTCTAACCAATCCATACCAATCAACATATAATAAGAACCTAAAGGTAATATATTAATATTAACAAAGGTCTCAAATTGATCCATTTTTACAATACAATTCTTAACAAAGCTAATCACCTTTCTTTTTGCGCCAGTAGCTAGCTGGACTAACCAAGACTTTGCAAAATTTTGTACTGATAATTTACATTTTTCTACTAGATAAGGAGAAACATAACTTAAGCTAGCCCCTAGATCAATTAGAATAGATATAGGTATTTGATTCAACTTACCTTCCACTTCCACCATGGAAGTTTGATAATACTCCTACCTATATCATATGTATGTTGCTAACAGTCTTCTTCCGGTTGGGGCAAGCTGATGCATAATGAGAATCATCACATTCCCACCACTTTACTGGTTCCTTTCATTCAAAACTCTTGGTATAGTGACTGTGATTATTAATAGATTCTTTATTTCTTTGACCATTTGGATTTATCTGGGACTCTACTTTTGTTCCCTTGGAAATTTTTATTAGGAAAATTTCATGTGTTATTAATTTTAAAATTTAGGTTAGGTACAAAATATTTCTTCCTCTGTTCAAAATTATTAGTTCTCTTAGCCTTCCAGTTTGTCATACTTTCCTTTTTGTGATTCTGTTCATAACAGAAATTATCCTTTCTCATTGCTTCTTCTAAAGTTTTTGGATTGTCATATTCAATTCTGTCTTTTATATAAGAAGGTAAGCTACTTAGAAACCGGTGTACCTTAGGCTTCTCGTCCACAATATAAGGCACATATCTGAGCAGACTTAGAAATTTACTGTTTAGTTCTTTCATGTTCATTGTTCCCAGTTTTAATTCATAAAATTCCTTATCCCACTCCTCGTAGTACTATTTAGACAAAAATTTCTTCTTAAAATATTTCTTAAACGTACTCCAGTTAACGTTTTTCTCCCTAATGCCTTTTACTCTTTTTAGGTCCTACCACCAAATATATTCCTTCCCAGTGAGGTTATAAATAGCCAGTCTGGATTTCAGTTGATTAGAATAATTATAAATTTGAAAATATTTCTTCATCCCAGACAGCGATGATTCAACCTCTTCTCCCTTCTCAGTTTCACCATTAAAGGTCGGTGGCTTAATTTTCTTAAATTCTCCATAGATTTCTTCGTAAGGTTAAAACTTTCTCTTTCATGTATGATGATTATCCTTGCTACTATCACTAGTATATTGATAATTATTTTTATGTGAATGGCCATAAACCTTAGAAGATGAGCTAGTTTCGATTTTAAACTGTTTAGACTTTTTATCCTTATGTTGGTAAGGCATATATTCAGAATCTGTTCATTTATCTTTTTCTTCATTCTAAAATATTTCCATTAAAATCTGATTTAGCTCCTCCTGAGCTCTCAGAATTCTCTCATTTTCCTTTTTGACTGTTTCCATCTATGTTCCTAGTTCCTTGATTGTTTGTAATAATTCAAAAGAGTTATTAGTTATTTCTTCTTGTATAGGTTCTCTTTTTGAATTACTTCATTCAGTAAACGAGGTATCCTCATCTGCATATTCTTCCAATCTTTCCATACCTGCAGTTAACTCAAAAATAAAATCTGGAAGTATAGTTCAAAAGAAAAGTAAAAATCAGTATGCATGTTTTAAATATATTGTTTTATTTATGCAAGTTGAGCCGCATTCAGGCCTAGTGTCTAAACCTTGTGCTCTGATACCACATGTAATAACCCAAAAATTCATAAAAATTTAAAATTTTTCATATAACATAAGATGTTCAAAGATGTCACTCTCTAAGAACCGCAAACTGCTAGCAGTCACTCAAACAGTGGTATTTAGAAATTATCATTGTAGTTTTATTTTTAGTTCTATGTAAATTATTTACTTATCATTGAAGTACTGTGTTACAGATGTTAAAATTTAGCAGTTTATGTTTTTTTTTAAAAGGGCAAGAAAGGAAACTATATCTAAATCTGATGTAAGTGTATTATTACTGTCTTCTTTCAAGTAGGAAAGAACCTTAGATGAGAACGAGGCTTACTTAGCTTACAGCTAACGCAGTGAAGTGATGATTCTTTTACAGGTTCTAAACAGGCAAGCAGTTTTGTTACCAGTAAATTCTAGATTGAGAATAACACTCAACTAGCATAGGATACAATGCTAGTTAATTTGTTTTTTTTGCAGATTGACCCCGTAAGAGGTATTGTTGGCATTTCTATTGTTAGAAACCTGCATAAATGTTTGTAATAACACTATTGTAAAATAATGAGTTTAGTTCAGTTATGCTTACTGTCATAATACTTGTTCCAATAATCTTCCTCCTTGTGTTTTCATTTATAGACTTGTATTTCATTTTTAAATGGCGCATCTTATGGATAGATCTACTCCTGCCATTAAGAGCATAACAGCCTAAGAAGTCTATAAACTAAAATATATGTTAAACATACTTGCGAACAAAACTACATATTTATCGTTAGTGTTTGGTATAAGGTACTGTTTATATTTGTTTGAGTTATTTCTAAGATTTAGTCATTGTATGTTAATGATTCTCCATAATCAAGTATTTGTATTTAATTTTCTTGTATATAAAATCTCGTTTTATATGAGTTTTCGATTACAATGCAAATATTGTAATTTTTAAAACCATTATTATACTAAATCCTAGCTCCAGGATTTCTATGGTTAAGTATTTCCATGTAAAGTTGGTTCATCCTCCATTGATTTGTATCTTACTAATACCAATAGTAGACATTATTTAAAATGAGGAGAACATAAATATGAAAAGGTTATAGTTAAAGTTTATGCATAAGACCCTAGTGAATGTGAATACCTCTTTATCACAAGGTATTTGGTTAATAAAAGAAAATTAAACGAGGATAATGATACAAGCAATAATATCCTAAGGTTTTGAATTTTGAAACAATGATTTGTGCAGGTTTAAATGAGACTTTCAAACTATAGCATGAAACCCATAATTTGTTGGTGTTCAAAGCTTAGGGTTTAGTTGACTTTGGAGGCAAATAAAAGGCTTGTCCTAACCCTAAAATCGCATTTTGTTTGTCTTTGATGTGGGGTGGTCGAGCTGTGATCTCATGGCCACCAGGATTGTTGCCAATCCTTCCATCGTTTGGACACAGACCTTCGTGAGCCATAAGGAGCTCCTCTGCAAGTTTCTTTTTCAATTTCTGGTGTAGTAGAAGTGAGCATGAAGCTTGCTGCTGTTGTGAGGTGGTTTTGACTGTCTAAAAGAGTGTTGAAGGTTGGGTTGTCTCGCCTTTGTTTTTACTGTGTGATTTTGTGCTCTGTGAGTGTTTTTAAACGTAAAAAGTGTGAAGAGGGTTGTTCAAAGAGTGAGTTGAGTTCTTTGTTTACTGCTTTTTTTCTTATCGAGGGTTTGGTCCTTACCTCATCATGGCCTAGGACTTCACTCCCAAACACTGTGAAATGCATTTTCTTTTTCACAGAGCTCCATTTCAGCTCGTGGAACTCCCGAGGAAGGGTAGGGTGAGATTGCAACTTCCAAACAACTACGCCATTCCTTTGGGTAAGAACTAAATTTGTTTAAAACTCTTCTGCACAAATATAATTTTATAATTTTTGAAAATCATGTATTAAAAATCGTGTTTCTTTTGAATTTGTGCAGGCTCTTCAACGATGGCTCGATTTTTGTTAAACTCCACCAACAGAGCTTCCATGAGGGCATCCACCCCATTAAGCCTCGGTTTCACCTGGGGTTGTCCTGCACGAGTTGTATGGTGGATTATGATGATACTATCGTGTTTTTTTGGTTACTTGTTTGGCCATGGCTATTAGATGTTCTGTTTCTTTCTTTGTTTTTATTTAAAAATCCCTAGTGGTTGTTTTGTACTGAAAGAATCGGGCTTTCACAGCCGTGACTTAATGAATTTAATTTTTGAGCCCTTTTGACCATGGTTGATTTATAATGATGTTATTTTATACTGGTTTAAAACTGTGACTTTTATTTGAACAGACCATTGGGTCATTACGTGAGAATTTGATTAGGTTTTTAAAAATACCTAATGGTTGTTCTTGTTGTACTTCTTTTTAGAAGGGCTTTCGCAGCCAAAATAGATGTTCTGTTTAAGTGTACTCTGTTTATATTTAAAATACTTTTATTCATTCTTTTAATCCTTGACTGTAAAAGGTCGTAGGCTGAGACTATGTCTGTTCAGTTTTGTTTTGATATTAGAAGGATTCTCACAGCTTAAGGATGATTTAATAGTATTTATGTTTGGTTAATGTTTATGTATATTGTGTCCATTTTAGCTATTTTTATTGTTATTTACCCTTCGAGGGTTTAGGGTTAAGTATATTATTAATAAATTTTGTTTCCTCTTCAAGAATTATGATTGAGGACCTTTGACAGTGGAATACTTCAATAATAGCATAATTATTAATGCAGAAATGAATTCTGGAAATAGAACAGGGAAATGATATTATTGAAAATTTATCTATCTTCTGTAATTTTTGGATTATACAGCTAGATTTTTTATAATTATAAATTATGATTTTATTTTGTTATAAAAGAATAGTTCTTTTACAAACCCTAATTCTTCATTTAAGTTTACAAAGCTAGTAATTTGTTTCAGTTAACCCTAGTTTGCATTTTTCACATAGGTAAGCTAATTGTGTAAATACTTAACCTAGTTTACTGTTTTTCTAAGTAAATCTAGAAAATTTAATGTTTCTATAATAACTGCTTAGGATTGCATACTAGGTATTATAGTATATCATTTTTCTAGTTTTATTGTTTTTAAAATATTACACATATTAGTGTGTAATACTTAGGCTCTTTCCTTTGTCTATATTTAATTTGTTTAAATACTTTGAGTAAATAGAAATACAAAAGAAATCCTATAAACAATTTGTACAAACATCTTGTAGAAAAATAACCATTTGCATCTGCATATATACTTTATCGAATCCATTGTTTGAAAATAAACCAACCTATTGTACTAGAGTATTGCCTTGCAAAAGGAGTGGAAAAATATAGTTTAGGTATTTTCTTTCTATCTATTAATTAACTTAGAAATTTATCTACTAGTTTACCCTAATATAGCTAGTTAGTAACTTTCACAGCATATTTAATTCTCCTATTTATCCCTAACAGAAATAAAAACCAAACTATACTATAACATTGAAAACTATTAAACTTTCCAGATACAGTAAATAATTTAAATGACTGAACTAAGCAAAACCTAGAAGTATAGATGAGGTGACAATAGCTTAAGGAACCTATTCCTCCCAACCAAATCCTGGAGAAGAGATAGACTGCAATTATCAAGACCCCCTTGCTTGTCTCCTAGTCCACCTGGTAGAAGTATTGGGTGAGAGATGTAGTCTAGATATACTCTGCAACTCCACTAAGTGTTCGGCAGTAACTCAGTTCTATTTACAATAGTATGAACTCATCTTAGAATAGCTGCACTAGTTCAGGTCTTCAGCACTTATCCACTCAAACTTACTTCAGCTAGTCCCCTCCATCGAATTCTCCTGTGCACTTCATTCACTCAAAATGATCACAAATCCAGAATGAGCAGCTTCAGTTGTCCTCAATGGAAAGTTGTATTAGCATCCCTAGGTATTTTGGGTCAGTTTTTTACTTAATGAGCCACCTTCTCTTGTTCCATTTTCTTGGGGAATCATGACCACAAAAATAGGGAAGTTTCCACTTGCAACAGCTAGAAGTAGTTTGAGGATGCTACCACATGTCAATCTGCTCTAAACCCAGCCTCCTCCACCAAGTGACCAGTAAAACACTCATTTAATAGCTTCCCTAAGCTGTTGTCTCACTTGTCATTTATTTATTATTAAAATATTCTACAATTACATTAAATTATCCTTGACCCCACTTAGTCATTAATTACAAACTTTAACATAAAATATAACATAATGTTCCTCAAAAATATGAAAATATTTTGCAAATTGAGGCATGTGACAATACCTCCCAAAATCATTTTTTTAAACCCATCCCAATATGCATTCACAATTTAAATAAACCCTTATTTTTACTGTATATTGCATGTAACCATTTTTTCATTTACATTTTTATACCCCTTTATATTTCTACCTAGTATATTGACATGATACCCCACATGCATTCTACAATGCACCTTGCTTATTTTGATGTATATTGTTGATGCACATTACTTCACCCACAATGATTGACATCACAGAGATCACAGTCCTTTCATAATAACTAAATAGGCATTCTTTCAGAGTTCTGCAAAATAAACATCAACTCCAAGGTTGCATGGATCCATGGCTACAGGGCTAGGTTGAGTAAGAGTGCAATCAGTATGCAACATTATCCCCAAAAATGGGGGATGCAAGTATATGAGTATAGCTATAGCGTAATACCACATATAAATAAATGTATAAAATAATATAGACACGCATTGCATAAAGGATAATTTCAAGTTTGAAATAAGACTCTAAAGTTTTAACTTCAAATTTTAAACTTAATAGACTCACAGTCACAATGGTGCAAATTGACCATGTGGAAGGTGTAACAAGGAAAGCTGAGGCATGTCAGAAAATTAAACCACATGGGTGGTGTAGCAAGTAATCGCATGGAGAAGCAACAAATATCATGCACAGGGAGAGATCTCAGTCACGCTGGAGCAACATAACACGAACTAGATTCGTCTCTCATGTTAAATTAAACTTCAATTTATAATCTAGATACTCCTTAAGATAGGGTATCAAAACATTAATAAACATAACCTATGGACCAAGTAAGATAAAGAATCATGAGTCAACCAAGGGGCCACATCAAAACAAACCCCTACCAAGGTATATTTATTGGCCCAGAAAGCAAGAGAAAGTTACCAAGCTTATTAGAGGATGTATACTTTGTCGTACAACAGTAACAATCAACCCTAGCAACATGAATCTTGGATCCTATATGCCACTATTCATAACCAACCGACAATGGGAGACTATATCCATCTATTTTGTTAGAAGGTTTCCATTATTAAAGCATGGCCATGATTACTTATTAATAAGTGTGGACTAGTTTGGCAAATTATGCATTCTCATGCCTTCTAAGGAAATTATGAAGGGCCATGAGAAACTGAGTATTTTTTCTCAAATATGTGGGTTTATTTTAGTTTTCCCTATTGTAGCATATAGAAGATCAAGGTTTGCATACACTAGGGAACATCATGGGAAAATATGAAACTGAGTTGAAGCACTGACAATGGTCCATCCATGGACAGATGGTCAAACCAATGTTATCATTATAAATTTTGTTCTTTTTTTGTGGGGGATATCTAATCATACATGTGGTCTTGGGATGAACAAATTGTATCACTCTTATAAACAAGCATTGCATGTATCGATTTAAAAATATCCTTTGAAACTTGTTTTGATTTTTTGACCCCGTCATCCTTTGATGTTGTTATGGAAAACAAGAAAAAGGGACCATAAAGAACATGAGGAGGTGAATAGAGCAATCAAATTCATTGAGAATATCAAACAAATCCACCTCAAGGTATAGGATCAATTTTTTTTTAAAAGCTGATAAAATAATAAGCTTCAACTGGTTCAACATGTTCAACAGATGAAAGATCACAGGTTCCATGTTGGAGACCAAGATTGGTTGTATCTCAGTAACAATGTTATAAGAACTGAAGTGGTGATACAACTATTTGAGACCCAAAAAATAAGAACTAGACAAGAACCAAGTTGAAACCTGTAAAAAAATGGACACAAAAACAATCGACCAAAAAGTACTCAAAATATTCAATTTTTTATTAAAAATATATATTCATGTACATCCATGCGAATCCAAATAATTAGACACAAATATGCAAAGTTTTCTCATATATATAACATTACAGGGGTGAATATAGAAAAATGGCACCAAGTGCAATACATATCTGAATCAAGATACAACAATATTGAGGCTCTAAATGGAATGCAAAGTCCAAAAATTAATTATACTGTAGTCCAAAAAATAATTATACTGTAGTCTAAAATCAAATCAAACTAAACAATCATCCAAATTTTTAAACATTTCAGATGAATTTCATTGGTACAATCCCGGTCAACCAGGTTGGTTCTAATGGTTTTTGGCTTGAACTGATCGGTTATGACCATTATAGACTAATTATTTATTAGTTAAAGCCAAAACTAGCCATTTATAGTTTGGGAACTTTATTTGGACAGTGGGTCTTCTAATCCAGTTGAACCAGTTAGTTTTACAAAACCAGTTTGGTTCTCATAACATTGTTCAATAAATAAAGGTTTCAAGGGTAGGAAAGAATCTTAAACCATTGAAGCACATAACATTTAAATTATTGAACAGGTCAGTGGCGATGTTTTCAGATTGAATAACCATGAATATATGATAATGTATTTTTTGACTGTTAATGTGAACAACTTATGATTAAATGAACCTTCAGTGTTGTATGTCAAGGATAAAGTTCTTCCTTTAGTATAGGATATTGCACCAAATACTTTGGAGGATCTCAAGGAATATTTATTTCCAGCAAACAAAAACCAGATTTCTCACAAAGTACAACAAGAACTTTAGCAAATTGGAATGTAGCTGGGGACTATATAAAAAGGTAAAATGGTATGAGAGGGTAAAAGCATAGGAATCATTTCCTCTCCTTCTTCAAAACTAAATATTTGAAGGCACAAAAATCCTCTTAAATGAGAATGACCATAATTGGATCATTGAAGTAAAAGAAAAAAATCCTAAAAATGGATAGGTCAAATTTTTTTAAAACACTCATTTCTTCAAAAATAAATATTTTATGGAACAAAAAGCCTCAAAATGAGAAAGTATGATCATAAATGGATCATTTAAGTAAAATAAAAACATCCAAAAAAATGGCTAGGACAAATTTTTTAAAAAACACTATGTATGAAGCCAGGTCATTATGAAGAAGAATCATCAAACTATCACAAAAAATTCACATGTGGACCAATAGTTGTAATGCATTGAAGGCCCTATGTATAAAGAATTAATTATGATTAATTATATAATTGAATAAAGAAAGAAGAGAACCTCCACCAATTATTATCTATTAGTAAAGGATTAATAAATAGTTAAATATCTATGAAAGACTAACTAGGAACTACTAATAAGTTCCTAGGTTAAGAATAGAAAATTACCCCAATAAATTAAAAAGGGTTAAATCAAGAAATCAAGGATTTATTGATTTAACTGCCCCTTTGACTGAAAATTCTTCCTATAAAGACTCAAGCCAAGCAAACGCTTGGGGATTCTGATTTTTAATCTAGGAGAATTATTATTCTGCTTGTTCTACTCCCAAGTGTTTTCTTGGAGAATTTTTCCTACAAAGTAAAGAGGATTGATTCAGAATGGATTACCAGTTAGGAAACCCTACCTTAGGATCTCTACGCTACTTGCATGTTGGATTCCAGCTCGGGGGGATCCAGATTAGAACCAGGAACGGTTCCGAATCATGGTTGGGAGTAACGTGGTAGTTCCCAAGTGATTTGGTCATCAAACAAAGGTCAGATCTGCATTGAATTATTAATGTTGGCTATTTAATTGTGTAGATGCAGCCATTGACAAACCTTCAATTTCATGTATGAAACCCTTGAATGCCTATTCTACTTCTTCCCAAAGATTCATTACTATTTATGTTAAGTAATGGCTGCAATGAAATTTCTAACCCTAATGGTTCTGTTTTATGGTTATCAATCTGCTAAGGTTGTATATGCAATTTACTAATCATAGGTTGGAGAAATATTATTATATGTTGTACATTATTAGGGTTTGTATTTTAAGTGGAATTCTGTAATTATGTCCATGTTTAATTTATGTGCACCATACCTAGTTTTTGTTACCAGTTAGCCTATTCTACAGGTGGCATTACTCTACTGACATATTTCATTTGTTAGCAGAGCATTGTTTTTAATTCAAGATTAGTTCAGAAGTATAGGTTATATATATATATATATAGAGAGAGAGAGAGAGAGAGAGAGAGAGAGAGAGAGAATTACATATATATATATATATATATATATATATCAGTATTCAAATAGTTTTAAAATTTATGTACTATTGGATTTATTATAAACTAAAGAACAGAACCTAAATATTTTAAACTAGATCTGTTAGGAATAGAATTCATATAATAAACAAGCTAACAACTATTAAAGAACTTCTAAGGTATGCTCTACATAATCATGTAAAAACAAATTAAATATCATAACATTCCATTTTAATAAACATAATCATAATTATCCAAACAGAGAAGGCATCGTGACCATCCATGTGGTCCATTATCAAACTCTATATTATTATATAAAATATACAATCTGAATTGCATCCATTTCCATAACTCAAATGTTTATTTCACAGTCCTATTATTACAGTCATCCATTATAAAACATAAAGGGTTTTAAAGCTCCCATTTAAATCTATCCGCACATAACCAAATATATCATATTAACCATTTGAAACAACTAAAACCCATTTTTCCAACAAGAGGTCGCGACATCGAATCTTATAGATGTCCAGACTCAATACAATAACATTAATAAAACCATAAGCATTTTATACTCAAGCAGTAAGAAATCGCATAACCATATCTATACAATCCATGATATATATCTAGTATGTGCAGGCTACGCTTTTAAGCTATGCCACAATCCTTAAATCCAAACTACACATACATTAACAGCGAGGTCATAAAGACCCTAGTTATGGCCTCGGCCAAATTCCAATGTAAACACACTATCACACTATTAAACCAAATCGATATCGTAGGTTGTTATAACCCTGTCTGTTACAGCCCAATTCTTTCCAAGTAAACAATGTACAAATAAAATGCCAACTAAAATCTATCGCAGTCATTGGGATAGGCACATGCCATTCGTGGCATGGCCTGCACCCACATTGAGCCAATACGAAACTAAGGATGCAATACTCTATTTTAAAACACCGAATCCATTTATACGCTAATGCAGAGCACGTGGTGGCAAGCCAATGGGCTATGACACCATTGTTAAACTGGTGCAGCCCATGCAATAACGCCTAAGCTCTAGAAGCTCCCTACTCAAAATACAAACCAAACAAATAGAGTGATGTTCATACATCCATAACCCAACATGATAATTTATACATAGATTAAATTTCCACAAGTTGTAAGGCCACAATCGATCCCATAAAATGCAGCAATTAAATAACCATACAAAACCCAATTTTACACAGTATTAAATGCTGAGTGAAATTGTAGGAATTTCATACCAAATATATTACAGTGTCCATATTATAAAAACCAACGCACTGTGTATTTACACAGAGAGGCATGAAACCCTTTAATGGACAGTCAAGTATCAAAAACATTATTGGCAAGCTGTGATCTATGGCACCATTACAAGTAATGGTGCAACCACGACCCAAACAAATGCCAAAACTCTCAATGAGAGACCATTTAAAAACCATAGCAAGATACTTCCTAAACCCCGAAGGCAAAGTATATAGAGTACCATCGAAACCCCAACCCAGTAAAGATTTCCAACTCAGGAATGCTAGAACAAGAGGAGGCAAGTAATCTTGTTGGCAGGATTACCATGGCTGTGGAGAAGAAATCCCAAATCAAAAAGTGAAACCTGTGAAAACCTTGGAGCACCTTCGCATTCACCTGCAGACAAAACCACAATGGCATGAGGAGCATGACCATGCAATGAAGGAACCAACAAAGCAAATGCATTTCTACACAGAGCCAATTGAGCTTACCTGTGAATCGACGGGGTCGTCTCCTTTCTCCAAATGCACAGAGGCCACACTACACCACAATTACAAAACCATATTGCACAAACAATGAATTCCAAGTCCTTTTCCAAGGATTTTCACCAACCCTGATGGCATTAATGGCACCAGCTGGTGGCCATTAATGCCACCATAAACCCCAACCAACCAAGCCATATGTTAAACCCTATATACTATGGTTTCACCACCCTTTAAATGTGAGCGCAGGCTCAAGGCTAATGACATGGTATGTATACCATAGTCCCAACCTTATGGTATGTGCGGCCCTTAATACTATCATATAAAGTTATAATGTTTTCCCTTAGCATCAAAATTATAGTAATATCACTTTCCCTTTATGCTAGCTCATATAGGTAGTGTATGCGCTTAAGTCGTAAGTCTAGGTTGTAGCATTTAGGAATCATGGAAAATGTAGTATGCCATGATGCCCTCACTAGGAAGAAGAAGCGTAATTTTACAATCTCATAACGAAGGTAAACCTGCAAAAATAGAAGCAAGAGACGAGTAAGTAACTAAACAAGAGATAGAAATTAATAATGGAAGGACAGTAAGATAATTCATAGCATCCAGTAATTTAACAAATAAAGATAATTAGCAAACATAGAGCATACCTGAGTCGTAAAATGGCACAGTAACAAAAGAACAAGGCAGAACGAGAAGTTTAACTAAGAACTGAATGGTGTCAAGTAACCAATAATCCTGATGTTGCAAGAGTAACCTGTCAACAATGAATAAGGTGCCTTAGTTCGAATGAACTAAGTAAGTTTGCATAACAAAGAATAACCTTACCTCTCAGATCGTCATGGGAGAATGAGTCCCTCCACTACATCACTTTGTTACCATCAATAAAGTTAAGTTAGTTTTTATTCAATAAACAAAGTATACATGTGCAAGAGCAGAACAATTATCTATATAACTCATTAATTCACTGACAGTAATAACTTAGATATATCGACAATTTAAATAATAGAATTAACACATAAGAAGTAAACAAACTAATAGTCACGGAATGGATAAGAGATTAACAAGACAGTGGGTTGAATCCGAAGAGGTTGAAAGTTCAAGGAGCATCTATGTTTCCACACAAGTACTAATGATCCCTTCTGGGTAGTTTTCACTATCCTATAAAAAAAAATATTTTCAAATTCTGGGGACATTACAAGTGGTATCAGAGCCCAATTTCAATACTGAGAGACTTATGGGTGCACCAAGTATTCACGCAGAGAAAATAAAGTATGATAAGTAATGTTTGTTACTAACAGAAAATTTTTGTTGCTATTAAATTTTTTTGTGTTACAGGAAAAATTTTACAGCGCTGTTCATTTTATGAATACTGAGGAAGAAAATAGTCGGCAAGAAGAAATGACCACCCCCACTTTGGAAGTGAACTTGGTGGTCGAGATAAACTCTGATGTGTTGAAAAATTTGCACTGTCTTCAAGATGAACTGAAGAGTTTTAGAGATGACATTCTAAATGAAAGAAAGGAACAACAAGCTATAAATGAAGCATTATTGCGTAACATGGCGGGAGGGAGCCCACAAGGTAAACTTACCCAGTCCACCAACAGATCCAAAAGAGAATTGTACCATGAGCGGGCCAGTAGTGCAATAGAAGCAGAAAAAGAAGGTACACTTGAAGAAACTAAAGGAAATCATCACAATCCTGCTAGTGATGACTCACTTTCTCCATGGAGAAAGAGGCAAAGAAGTGATGACAGTATTCAGGGGGAGTTTCGAAAAATAAGAGCCACAACTTATGAAGGTGAAGTAAATATGGGAGAAAAGGCTGAAGAATGGTTGCTGGGAATGAGTAAGTATTTCCAGGTTCATAACTATTCCAGTGTGATGCAGGCTAGGATTTCCATTTACAACTTGAATGGTAAGGCAACACAATGGTGGCGAGATTTAAAACACACCAAGAAAGATGAGCTACGAGAAATAAGCTGGGAAAAATTTAGAAATATTTTCCAAGAAAAATACATGTCGGAAAGGTTCTTTGACCGCAAGGTAAAAGAGTTCCATGAAATGCACATGGGTTCCACGACTATGGATGCATTTATAAATAGATTTCTATATCTGCTACATTATGTACCGTATATCAAAGAAGAAAAGGTAAAGATCCAATAGTTCCTAGGATGTCTTCCTCCCAGTTTTCAGGACAGGATTGAATTCAACATGCCAAAGACTCTAGATGCTGCACTACACAAGGCCTGTCTTTGCTATGAGCATGGGCAGTTATAGCAAGAAAATCGGAACCGAAACGAAAAAAACTCTAGAAACTTTTCTGATAACCGGAAGCCTGGTTCAAACCCGTAGCCTTATAGAAAGAAAAATAACATCTTTCCAACAAACAATAACTTCAACAAAAATGGTATGATGCCTTATGTACCAGCTCCTAATGGTAATAAGCAAGTGGCAAGTGGAGCCAATGCTACCCCTTTAGAAATTAAGTGTTGGAAATGTAACGGGCCGCATTATGCCCAAGATTGTAAGAACAAGAACAATTGAGTCTTGCATAACCTACAAGAAGAACCTACCATTGAGGATATAGTGGGAACCCCGCGAATCTTTGCAACATTAAATGGTCGACAGGCCGACCATCAAGCTACAATGGTCGATATCAAAGGTAAGATCTTGAACACCTATGTTTCAATAGTTATTGACCTCAGTGCTTTCCAGAGCTATGTTGTACCTAAGATTGTTGATTTATACAAGTTTGGAAAAGTAAAACATGATAAAACATGGCTAGTACAGTTAGCCACCGGTACGAAACGGGAGGTTTCAAAAATTGTTAAAGAATGTGAAGTAAACTTGAATGGTTTCCTTACTAAGGTAAACCTGAACATCCTACCTTTAGGATCGTATGATATTTTTATCGGCATGGACTAGTTGGAACAACACCCTGTCATGCTTGATTGTCTACACAAGTCTATCTTGTGTACTGATTTCCAAGGGAACCAAGTGAAGGTTCAAGGCATCCAAAAGAAAGTTTCTGTAAGACAAATCTATGTCTTACAAGCAAAGAAATGTGTTAGGAAGGACTACAAGTTATTTGCGGTGAACATCAGAGACGTAGATTCTGATAGAGAACAATGCATAGAATACTTCCTCATTCTTGAAGAAATCAAGGATGTGTTTCCTGAGGAAATCCCCAGATTACCTCCGAAACGAGACCTAGAATTTTCCATCGAACTGACCCTAGGATAAGTTTCGGCTTCCAAAGCCCCTTACCACATGAGTGCACTGGAATTGGTGGAACTCAAACTGCAGTTGTGTAAAATCCCCCTCCCACCTTGAGAACCTAAGAGTAACTACAACTAGTAAAATACAAATAAATCATAAATACGTCTATGAGGAGTAGGAAACCCTCACCACAATGAGGTTACTCCCATCGCAGGTTAATCCAAGGTATTGGAAGGAAGATGGGATATATATTATATGTATAACATTATATATTATATAGTGTCACATATAATAATGCAAGGATGTGTAAATATATATATTGGACAGGAATATCAATATGGATTTCTGCATATTGATTTACCATTAGTTACGATCATTGACTTGAAAACAAAATATATTTACATGTATATTATATATATAGATCATTGTATAATAGTTGAAGAACTTCAAGGATGTGTAAATATATATATTGGACGGGAATATCAATATATTTACATGTATATTATATATATAGAACATTGTATAATACTTGAAGAACTTCAAGAATGTGTAAATATATATATTAGACACGGATATCAATATGGATTTCTGCATATTGATTTACCGTGATTTACAATCATTGACTTGAAAACAAAATATATTTACATGTATATTATATATATAGAACATTGTATAATAGTTGAAGAACTTCAAGAATGTGTAAATATATATATTGGACGGGAATATCAATATGGATTTCTGCATATTGATTTACAATGATTTACAATCATTGACCTGAAAACAAAATATATTTACATGTATATTATATATATAGAACATTGTATAATAGTTGAAGAACTTCAAGAATGGTAAATATATATATATTGGACGGGAATATCAATATGGATTTCTATATATTGATTTATGGTGATTTACAATCATTGACTTGAAAAAAAAAATATTTACATGTATATTATATATATATAGAACATTGTATAATAGTTGAAGAACTTCAAGGATGTGTAAATATATAATGGACGGAAATATAAATATGGATTTCTCTATATTGATTTACGGTGATTTACAATCATTGACTTGAAAAAAAATTATATTTACATGTATATTATATATATAGAACATTTTATAATAGTTGAAGAACTTCAAGAATGTGTAAATATATATATTGGATGAGAATATCAATATGGATTTCTGCATATTGATTTACTATGATTTACAATCATTGACTTGAAAACAAAATATATTTACATGTATATTATATATAGAGAACATTGTATAATAGTTGAAGAACTTCAAGAATGTGTAAATATATATATTGGATGGGAATATCAATATGGATTTCTGCATATTGATTTACCATGATTTACAATCATTGACTTTAAGACAAAATATATTTACATGCATATTGATTGACCTTGGTTACATTAACTTTTAAGAATCATTTATTTTAAGAGAGAATATTATTACATATAGATAATCATATACAGTGAAAGAAATTACATGCATAATATATATAGAACATTATTAGAACGACAGAGAACTGTTATGTACATATATACCATGGAGAAGAATATCAAATGTAAAGGTAGGTAGGTTGGCGTTACTTATGCCGTATATAATGCCCTAAGTATTCATGGAGTGCATACCCAGAATTTATTTCTTCTCCACATCGAAAAGGAATATTCTGACCCAACAAAGATTTATGGCATATTTCCTGCCTTTACTTGTGGATAGCTTTGCGCACCCAAGGAAAACGGTTACTTGTGTGGTCGTTAGTCATTATGTTACGACTCTCTTGAGGGAGGGGTTTCAAAGCTCTGCCTTATTTAAATCTCTCAATAGCTCTAATTGAGGAGAGAGAAAAGGCCACTCCATACAAGGTTGACAAGCGATCACCGTAGCAAGAGTTTTCAACTACGGGATGTTCTGGGAATCGATTAGTTACTGTCTTGTGGTAGCTATTGGGTTTTCTGCGACTTGGAGGAGTATAACACTTGGATGCATGTAGGGATGGCACAGTGTGTCCCCACGCAATGTTAATCTAGACTATCTCACAAGTGAAGTGATTAGAATTCAGTAAGAATTGGGTAGGCATCCAAGTAGGACGATTACTGCAGGTATGTCTGAATTGGTGCCTAGCTGCTGCTAGCTACTCTCACAAATTTTTGAAGGGTTTGATGTGCTTGGACGCATTTTTTGATGGCCATGTTTCCTTTGGGTAGTATTCCTTAGATATATCTTACAGTGACGGCTTGATATGCATATACATGTTAAACAACTTGAGATTTGAATTGATTGATGTGCTTGACCACATGCTATGACTGTCATATTTATTTGAAAAAATTCCTCACATATTTCTTACGACAATGGCTTGATTTTCATGGTATGTTAACCAGCTTTCCAGATGCTTCTCTTGATGTTTTACCACTACTAATATGAGTCACTTGCACCAGTTGTCCAAACAATGCAAGGGAGGGATGGCTATTTTATTTTTCCCATATAAACATATATTTATCTGAAAAAAATTAGGGTCTTGCATTCCCTGTTCCTAATTTTGGATGGCTGTTGCACCGGCACCTGTACATTCTCCTGATGTCCAATCTCATGTTCTATTTAGATGTCAATTGAGGCATAAAAGATGGCTATGTTGGACCTCTGTTTCTTGCACATTACAAAGAGTTGAAAATAAATTGTTCTTTTATCCTTATCCTATCCCAATCTAGGTGGTGTTCACTTCCTATATTTTTCCTTTCTTTTTCGTTGTGGCATTTAGTTCAAGATCTCCACTTGGCTCACTATCCAACCAGCCACTCTGTGGTACATTATATTTTCCAGTTATTTCAGAAGGAATTCTCTATACTATCTTGCCTCTTTGCTAAGTGTTCCTTGTTTTGTTTTAAGAAGCTTGTATATCTGTTTTCTTTTGGTGAATTCGACTACATGAAAATATTATTGGATTTGTTTGAGCCAATGCTAATGATTGGTCTTAGTAGAACTCACAAACATTTGATAACACCTGCTAATGATTGTTTAAGTTGGAATGGATCTAAAGGATAAAATTATTGTCTCTAATTGCTTTGATAGCTGGATCATTTTGTAATAAAATGCCTTGGATCTATGCTTGATAGCTGAATCGCTTCGACTAAATGCCAAAGGATAAATGAATGAAATGATTGACTGTGATTGGCAATTTCTTGAAGGCATGTCTATTTTATATGCTCAGGATTTGGTTTGGTAAGCCAGATCAATATTTTCATTTTTGATGATTTAACAATTTATTCATTTATGATGTCATAAGTGAGGATAGATATCTCTTGTGGGAAGTTGAACGCACAGCTTGTTTTCCTTCTTTATGTCCAAATTTCTATAGATTTGGGTGGAAATCATATGATCTAATATATGAGTGGTTTATGATTAAAATAATCTAATGTAGGTATATCCATGATGATTTTACTCTTGTGTAGAACCAAGCTATAAGTTCTTGTTTTGTCGGGTTCGACCCGATGTTGTTCGTTTCATCAACACTATCTAATTTCGTTGAGTCGCAAGCTCATATTGGATTTACAAGATTTGTAATGGTTTATAAGATTGAAATACTTCCTCCTCGATATATTGGAGGACAAATAACTGCAGCAGATAAGCTGCAATTTTGTACCCCTTGGTGGGGACATGTATAATACAAATTTACAATGTTTGGTGGACGTAACCCCAACGTTGGGGTGAACCACATATACCTGTGTCTCTTTCCTTGCTGGAATTTTTATATGATTATTATGTTTGATGTTATTTTTTCATTTCATTAACACTGTAGTATGTGGTCATGGAATCTATTCAAAAACTTTCCTTGTATCCAAGGGAACCAACTACGAATATTGTTAGCTTAAAGAATAAGAAAGAAATTTTTCCCCCCCAACTTTTCTCACAACTTTCATTGGATAAAGATGGGTAAGTTATAGATGGTATCAGAGCCCATGTTTCAGCGCTTGGACCTATATGGGATTAACATAGGGTACTAACAAATTAATTGTTGAGATGAGACATAAAAACAAGATAAACATCGGAGAAGGCTCTCTCCTTCGCGACTACGATGACTACATGTTGTGCAAAAAGGGTCAGTACAGCTTTGAAAAAGAAAATCTCAAAATGCAATGGTCGGTTGCTCTCGCCCCATCAGGATTGAGCACAATCGGATAAGTACATGAGTATCGTTCTATTCCTTTCATTACTTCCCAAGATGTTTTATGAATTACTAAGACCATTGTTCCTCTCTATGGAGTTGCACATATAATGTTTAGTGAGGTATAGATGAACTCTTGCTCGAGGAAAAATATTATGGTAATTTTGATTATAAATATTAATGTGGAATATCAAGTGTTGAGATAAGTAACCTTTAGAACCTATATTCTAAACTCGCCATTAATGACATCATATATTTTTGGAGAATATTCTTATGGGAAAATTGTACTTGATTTCTTTGAGAAACATCATGAATTTTGTTGTTGAGGATCGTTATAGACTAGCATATAAAGGATTACATCATTAACAATAAATGTAGGGATGTTGAATTGAATATTGAGTATAAGTCTTCTAAGACCTATTGTGGTGTTCCCAATTGGTAATGAATAAGTATAAGTGGATCATTCGAATATGTTCCAAGTAGATTTAGAGGTTCCNCATTATGTTAGGGAACGTAATTGTGTGTGTGTGTGTGTGTGTGTGTGTGTGTGTGTGTGTGTGTGTGTGTGTGTGTGTGTGTGTGTGTATGTAAAAATATATATATACAAATCACCTTATATGTATTGTTTTAGAGAGAAAAATAGTAAAATTTCTTGGAGATAGTAAGGTAGTTATTAAAGTGATAACTTAACCTTTAAAAGGAGTAACGGTATTACCCTTGCATCTCTCTTAAATTTTTTTTACAGATATCACATATAGTAAATGATTTAAGCATAACGATAAATTTATTAGCATGCATATATTGTTAAGGATTATGCAAAATACAAATTGTATCAAATGAATGATACAGGTGTTTTAGGTACAAAGGTCTATACACTGACATTGTATTAAAAGAGTAACCACCTATTCACATTTGGAATTTCTTGCAAGACTATGAGCATATAGTTGCGTCGAATCCTATAGCCACATAAGTGCATGGCAGTCAAAGGGTGCGACTAAAGAACCATAGTAGAATTTCATATATGCACAATAAATTGGCAATGACTTAATTGTTGTTGAGAAGTATTACTATTTATAATTAAGAAAAAATTGTTTTGGTTGGGCATGTTAGGTCATAGGTCAAAGGAACCTATGGTTCTCAAGATTGTGTCCATAGAGGAACGTGATGGATTAGTTGGACGAGACCTCTGATGCTCCCCTATATGGATGCACAACACTAGCATACGCCTCTGAGTCTCAAATGGATATAATCTCAGGAAGAGTTATGTTTTGTTATTTTTTCTATCGTCATAGTTCACGAATTAATAAGATCTGGAAATGATGATTTATGGTTATGCATAACAGTGAATGATCAAAGAAGTGAATGTTAATTAGCTTCTAAGAGAAGATTCTATCTTTCCTAACTATTATGAAGTGAATGTTTATAAAAACGGTTGATTTATTTGTGATTGTTGTATGAATAGATTTCGTTAGCTTAGTAAATGGATGCTAAGTGAAGGTAGAACATGAACGTTAAGTCGTGGCGAAGAGACTCCACGTTAGTTGCAATAATATAATACAACTATTTTGAGGTATGGCCTTTACCTGCAATTGTTAGCATACAAGAAATTGGGTTATGCACATAAAGATTTTTATCTATTTATATTTTCACTAGTACTATTTACCTTTTCACAAGTACGATAACGTTCCTTAAAGTATTTCTTTCATCCTGATCTTGGAGTGCAGTATAGCTAAGTTGAATAGTAAAATGTGTTACTAGTGTATCAGTAAGAAGGCTCTTAATTTTTTATGAACAAAAATGATGTAAGAAGTGAATTAAGGAGTTAAAATGCAAAATGATGGTAAGTAGTTTACTTTGACATATCGACGTTAGTATGATAAACTAACCATCTATGGAGTTGTTACAGGCATGGGAACTATGGCCATGAAGAATAAGCAAGGTTCCATGACTGTAATGAGTTAAAAGACATGAGAGAAATCTCATGCGCATAAAGACTGTTATCTACAAGAAATGTGGTGCTAAAAGCAAGAGTACAAGAGATGCATATGTTCCCCTAACCAGCTACGAACCAATATGCATCTTGGGGACACCCAAGTGTAAGACATTCTGGTTAAGACTCCTTCTGCACACATTCACACCGCGTAAGGGGACTGTCATGAGAGTAGGGGGCTCTGTGAAGAGAATAACCTCTAGGTGTTATGGTATGCGAGAAGGGAGTGCCTAAGCTTGGTGAAGCACCCTGAATAGCACAGATAGGAGATACGCCTTAGGAAGGGTATCATCCTCGTGTTGGGTAGCTTGATTAGTACTCAGAGTGTTGTTGGCACTTGGAATGCTTGCTTGGATAGAGGAAACAAGAAAGGACTAGAAATTCGATTGCAAAGTACTGGAAAAGGTAGATGCATTGTAAGTAGATTAATTCCATGAGGTAACATGTTTTTCTATTTGTGAAATATATATATATATATATATATATATATATAGGTGTATTGGGATCATTGCGAATGGTAAAATTGAATAGTGTTTGATTTTGGGTTATACATTGCAGTCAACGATCACATTAGAATACATGCAGATCTATGTATATGCTTCAGGTTGGTGACCTAAAAACACTGGATACAGTCCTATTAATATAAGATATTAAGATATGTATGGCAAGCCGAATTGAGAGGACTGCCTCCTGAGGAATGTCGATAAAGAGTGCCACAATTGTCTTGTTTTACATATGTTTCCTTATGTTGACATTTGAAGTATGTATGGTTATGAAGAGGTTATAGGTAGGATTTGTGATAGCTTACAGAGAACCGGCTAAAGAACAACACAACTATGAATACGAAAGTAAGCAATGAGGAACTGAATAAGAAGCAATGATAAGGATGATGAACTGGTAACACTGAGGACAGTGTTAATTCTAAGGGGGAAACGATGTAACATTCCCCTCCCACCTTGAGAGCCTAAGAGTAAATACAACTAGTAAAATACAAATAAATCATAAATACGTCTATGAGCAGTAGGAAACCATCACCACAATGAGGTTACTCCCACCGCAGGTTAATCAAAGGTAGTGGAAG
>LPNX010333767.1:4961-19448 GCA_001517045.1 Pseudotsuga menziesii | reverse complement strand
CATCAAGGATGTGTAAATATATATATTGGACGGGAATATCAATATGGATTTTTGCATATTGGTTTACTATGATTTACAATCATTGACTCGAAAACAAAATATATTTTCATGTATATTATATATATAGAACATTGTATAATAGTTGAAGAACTTCAAGGATTTGTAAATATATATATTGGACGAGAATATCAATAGAGATTTCTGCATATTGATTTACTGTGATTTACAATCATTGACTTGAAAACAAAATATATTTACATGTATATTATATAGATAGATAGAACATTGTAAAATAGTTGAAGAACATCACGAATGTGTAAATATATATATTGGACGGGAATATCAATATGGATTTCTGCATATTGATTTACCGTGATTTACAATCATTGAATTGAAAACAAAATATATTTACATGTATATTATATATATAGAACATTGTATAATAGTTGAAGAACTTCAAAGATGTGTAAATATATAATGGACGAGAATATAAATATGGATTTCTGTATATATATTTACGGTGATTTACAATCACTGACTTGAAAACAAAATATATTTACATGTATATGATATATATAGAACATTGTATAGTAGTTGAAGAACTTCAAGAATGTGTAAATATATATATTGGACGGGAATATCAATATGGATTTCTGCATATTGATTTACAGTGATTTACAATCATTGACTTGAAAACAAAATATATTTACATGTATATTATATATATAGAACATTGTATAATAGTTGAAGAACTTCAAGAATGTGTAAATATATATATATTGGACGGGAATATCAATATGGATTTCTGCTTATTGATTTACCGTGATTTACAATCATTGAATTTAAGAAAAAATATATTTACATGCATATTGATTTACCTTGGTTACATTAACTTTTAAGAATCATTGATTTTAAGAGAGAATATTATTACATATAGATCATTATATACAATGAAAGAAATTACATGCATAATATATATAGAACATTATCAGAATGGCAGAGAACTATTATATATATATCTATATATATATATATATATATACATACATATACCGTGGAGAAGAATATAAAATGTAAAGGTAGGTAGGTTGGTGTTACTTATGACGTTTATAATGCCTTAAGTAATCATGGAGTGCACACCCAGAATTTATTTCTTCTCCACATCGAAAAGGAAGATTCTGACCCAGCAAAGATATATGGAAGATTTTCTTCCTTTACTTATGGAGAGCTCTGTGCACCCAAGGAAAATGGTTACTTGTGTGGTCGTTAGTCATTATGTTACGGCTCTCTTGAGGGAGGGGTTTAAGAGATCTACCTTATTTAAATCTCTCAATTGCTCTGATTGAGGAGAGAGAAGAGGCCGCTCTATACAAGGTTGACAAGCGATCATCGTAGCAAGAGTTTTCAACTATAGGATGTTCTAGGAATCGATTAGTTATTGTCTTCTGGTAGCTATTGGGTTTTCTGTGACTTGGAGGAGTATAACACTTGTATGCATGTTGGGATGGCACAATGTTCCCCCACACGATGTTAATCTAGAATATCTCACAAGAAAAGTGATCAGACTTCAGTAAGAATTGGGTAGGCATCCAAGTAGGGTGATTACTGCAGGTATGTCTGAATTGGTGCCTAGGTGCTACTAGCTACTCTCACAAATTTTTGAAGGGTTTGATGTGATTGGACCCCATTTTTGATGGCCATGTTTACTTTGGGAAGTATTCCTTAGATATATCTTATGGTGACAACTTGATATGCATATACCTATTAAACAACTTGAGATTTGAATTGATTGATGTGCTTTACCACATGCTATGACTGCCATATTTATTTGAAAAATTTCCTCACATATTTCTCACGACAATGGATTGATTTTCATGGTATGTTAACCAACTTGCTAGATGCTTCTCTTGATGTTTTACCAATTGTCCAAACAATGCAAGGAAGAGCTGGCTATTTTATTTTTCCCATATAAACATATATTTATCTAAAAAAAATTAGGGTCCTGCATTCCCTATTCCTAATTCTGGACGGTTGCTACACCGACACCTGCACATTCTCCTGATGTCCGATCTCATGTTCTATTTAGATGTCGATTGAGGAATTAAAGGTGGCTATGTTGGACCTCTATTGCTTGCACATTACAAAGAGTTGAAAATAAATCGTTCTTTTATCCTTCTCCTATCCCAATGTAGGTGGTGTTCACTTACTATATTTTTCCTTTCTTTTTCGTTGTCGCATTTATTTCAAGATCTCCACTTGGCTCATTGTCCAACCAACCACTATGTGGTACATTTTATTCTCCAGTTATTTCAGAAGGAATTCTCTATATTGTCCTTCCTCTTTGCTAAGTGTTCCTTGTTTTGTTTTAAGAGGCTTGTATATCTCTTTTCTTTTGGTGAATTCGACTGCATAAAAATATTGTTGGATTTGTTTGAGCCAATGCTAATGATTGGGCTAGGTAGAACTGACAAACATTTGATAACACCTGCTAATGCTTGTTTTAGTTGGAATGGATCTGAAGGATAAAATTATTGTCTCTAATTGCTTTGTTAGCTGGATCCGTTTGTAATAAAATTCCTTGGATCTATGCTTGATAGCTGAATCGTTTCGACTAAATGCCAAAGGATAAATGAATGAAATGATTGACTGTGATTGGCAATTTCTTGAAGGCATGTCTATTTTATATGCTCAGGATTTTGTTTGGTAAGCTAGATCAATATTTGCATTTTTGATGATCTAACAATTTATCCATTTATGATGTCATAAGTGAGGATAGATATATCTTACGGGAAGTTAAACGCACAACTTGTTTTCCTTCTTTATGTCCAAATTTCTATAGATTTGGGTGGAAATCATATGATCTAATGTATGAGTGGTTTATGATTAAAATAATCTAATGTACGTATATCCATGATAATATTACTCTTGTGCAGAGCCAAGCTGTAAGTTCTTGTTTTGTTGGGTTCGACCTGGTGTTGTTTGTTTCGTCAACACTATCTAATTTCATTGAGTCGCAACCTCATATTGGATTTACAAGATTTGTAATGGTTTATAAGGTTGAAATACTTCCTCCTTGATATATTGGAGGAAAAATAACTGAAGCAGATAAGATGCGAATTTGTACCCCTTGGTGGGGAGATGTATAATAAATATTTACAATGTTTGGTGGACGTAACCCCAAGGTTGGGGTGAACCACGTATACCTATGTCTCTTTCCTTGATGGCATTTTATGTGATTATTATGTTTGATGTTATTTTCGCATTTCATTAACACTATAGTATGTGGTCATGAAATCTATTAAAAAACTTGCCTTGTATCCAAGGGAACCAACTACGAAGATTGTTAGCTTAAAGAATAAGAAAGAAATCCCTCGCCCCCCCACTTTTCTCACAACTTTCATTGGATAAAGATGGGTACGTTACAAGTTGCAGGTACTAATAGAGAAGGGGTATATCCGACCCAGTGTGTCCCCTTGGGGAGCACCAATTTTTTTCGTAAAGAAGGAGGGCACGATGGGGATGTGCATTAAATACCGTTAGTTGAACAAAATGACTATAAAGAACCGTTACCCACTCCCTAGGATTGTGATTTGTTCAACCAAGAGGGAGGAGCCAAAATATTTTAAAATATTGACCTACGATCCGGGTGCCATCAGGTACGTATCCGAGACGAAGATATTCCCAAGACCGCCTTTTGTATGAGGTATGGGCACTACGAGTTTGTAGTTATGTCATTCGGGTTGAAAAATGCACCCATAAACTTTATGTGTATGATGAACAACATATTTAGTAAATATTTGGATAAGTTTGTACTAGTATTTATTGATGACATTCTGGTTTATTCCAATAATAAAGAGGAACACGAAAAACATCTTTGCATAGTACTTCGAGTGTTGAGAGAACACCATCTCTATGCTAAGTTTAGTAAATGTGATTTTTACCAACCACAAATACAGTACCTATGTCACATCATATCCGAGGCAGAAATAGTTGTGGACCCGAAAAAGGTTCGAGCTATAAAGGATTGGCCTACCCCGACTAGTGTCACTGACATTAGGTCATTCTTGGGATTAGCTGGATATTATCGAAATTTCATTGAGAACTTCTTGAGAATCAATTTCCCCATGTTGGCTTTGCAGAAGACAACAAACAAGTTCTTATGGACTGACAAGTGTGAAGAAAGTTTTCAAAAGCTTAAGCATCTTTTGATGACCACACTAGTATTGCGGATTGCAGATCCCGATGGCAATGTCCTTGTATGCACAGGTGCAAGCAAGGAAGGACTTGGAGGAGTCCTCTTGCAAAACGACCATGCAATCTGTTATGAATCGCAAAAATTAAAAGAGCATGAGCAGAATTCTCCCACGCATGATCTTGAGCTAGCGACCATTATCCACGCTCTGAATATGTGGAGGCCCTACCTCATGGGAAGGAAGTTCTTTCTAAAGACTGATAATATGAGTCTAAAATATTTTTTTGATCAACCCGATCTGAATTTTAAGGAAAACCAGATGGTTGGCTTTCCAGACTGAGTATCACTTTGAACTAAATCACATTAAGGGTAAAGAGAACAAAGTTGGTGATGCTTTGAGTCGACGGACTCATATGATAAATGAGGTGACCCTGAGTCAAACTAATGCAGATTTGCATGAAAAGATTATAACTTCCAACAAGGTTTACCCGTTCTATGTGGAAATCCTCAAGAAGGTCCAGGATGATCGGTTGTTTCAACAACAGAAGGAATACAAGGTGGATGACTCGGGACTACTATGGTCCAAGGATACATTCTATGTTCCAGATGGAGGGGACATTCGGTCTAGCATCCTCACGGAATTTCATAGGGAACCCTACTTGGGACACCTAGGATATCAAAAGATGATATCTTCCGTCAAGAGACACTTTTTCTGGCCCAAGTTAAAAGCCAACATTGCAATGTTTATTTTGAAATGTCAGGAATGGTAGCTAGTTAAAGCTGAGCACCAAAATCCTTCAGGATTTCTACAGCCATTTCCCATTCCAGAATGGAAATGGGAGGTTATTAGTATGGATTTTATTACTGGCTTACCGAAAATTAAGAAGCAAAATGATTCCATCTTCGTAGTCATTGACAAGATATCAAAGGAAACACACTTCATCCCTATGAAATCGACCTACAAGGCTGTGAACTTTTCCGATATCTTCCTGAAAGAGATATTTAGATTACATGGGATACCCAAAGTAATTATCTCAGATTGAGATGTTAAGTTTAAAGGAAACTTTTGGAGATCTTTATTCTCTGGATTAGAGACGCAGCTTAACGCTATCACTGCTTATCACCCGCAGATAGACAGGTAGATGGAAACAGTAAACCAAATTGTTGAATACATGCTTTGAATGTATGTCATGAGCAACCCCACCAAGTGGGGGATTATCTGCACCTTGCATAGTTTGCATATAACAACGGGTATCAGGCTTCCCCCAAGATGAGTCCTTTCAAGGTACTCTATGGACGGAAGTGTAGGACCCCAATTTGTAATGTCTCGGTTTTGACCCCGTTGCATTAGATGTATATGATGTATATATTGTAAATGATCATGGTGTGGAGATAAATGCCAAGGCCCCACCATTGATCGATCATGCTATGTTTTGGGATTTAAATTTGTCACCGATGGTATATCGGGGCATGCGGCATATATTATGTTGGTCATCATGTAAATATGCATCTATAATTAAAATGAACACAACCAGCTACGGTCGTGGAAACTAAATCGAATGGGGCATGATTTTCCCAAGGATAAGGATGTGGGGGGGAATTTGTCAAACCTTGAGCCAAAAGGGGGAAAAACCCATGTGTCATATTCTTTTGTTTTATTCCAACTACCTCCATTTAATAATTTCTGCTAGCAGCTGGGAAAAGTTATCGCAGTTAATTCCTTCAAGAGTGGGGTGGCAGGATTGTCAGTCCTTGCCTCCATGCACACTCCACCCATAGCATTTGACTTCAGAATGGAAGGAAAAACCCTCACGCACTCTTCACTCACGCATACATTTTTCCTCTCTCCACGAGTTGCAAAATGCTCAGGGGAACTTGCAATTCGCGTCCTTGCCATTGTTGCTCATCTTCACGCAAGGAATTGTTTCTGAAGACTCACGCACACCCAATTTTGCGTCCTCCTTGTTGTCTGTTCACCCACGGACAAAAACAGAGCTATTTTTCCTCACGCAGGACCTCCATTGTCTGTTCCTTTCCTCACGGGTCAGATTGTTTTCCCACGCACAGGTATTCTTCTTCTTGGGGCGCACATGGCGAGCAGAGAGCTGTGCATTTTCACCCACGATTTTTCCTGAAAAGAGCCATTCACGTCCTTAGCTGTACGTTCTCCTTACAGACCGGTATGGTTGTGTAATTTCCGTCATTTTAATGCTAAGATTGGAACTGTTGTTCTTCCCCCATGTTTATTGTTTAGTTGGGACTGTGTAATTCGATTATTGGGAGTCATTTTGGCCACGAGAGGGCCAAGAACGACTCAGAAAATTGTTTTCCCTGTTAAGCTGTGACAGTTGATTTAATTTCCTGAGTGCAATGGTTGGTCTTCGGACTATGGGAGGGGTAGGGATGTTGGATTAGATTTGCTTAATAAACCTGGTGGCTGGAAACCACACAGACAGAGCTAGAGGGATGGCCTTCTTCTGCATTTCCCCTGAATAGCACTGGAAGGGAATGCAGGGCCTGAGGGACTGTGTAGCAGAGAAGGGACTGATTCCTTGTGTTGGGTGTGTTTGGATGTCTTAGAGGTCAGGATAGTTCTGGTGTAGGTGTTCTTGGCTCTGTAATGAGCTCACCAGCTTAGCAATTTGCCTTCTCCAACTCCTTAATGGCCTGATAAACCCAACTCTGTTGTCTTGGCTGTGTGTTTTGTATATTCCTGGCTATGTGTAAGCCTGCTAGTTCCCTTATTCCTTGGAGAATCATGCCCAGCTCGGGGGTGGCAGCGTTGCTGAGAGATTAAGGAGCATGCTGGCCTATGGTTGGGTGGAACGTTGCAGCGACGTAGCTGGTTGCAGATCGAGTTCATCATAAGATAAGTGACCTTGTGTATTTTACCTCTGCAATTCTATAGTTACCGTTAATTAAAATGAAATGAACATGTTTAAAGAATGCTTCTTTGAATGAACATTTTTTTCCGCTGTGCTTGGTAGATAATCGCATCTATGCATGTTTAAGCATTCTGTTTCAGCAATTTCCATGTATGCATATGTTCATGGGCTCTTGGCCCGGGTGATTGAAGCATGGAGTCGCGTCCTCTTCGCCGGTCAAGGCATGGGGATGTGACAGAATGGTATCAGAGCTCTAGGTTGCAGCAATGGGCCTCTATGGGCCAAGAAAGAGCAGCTGATAGAGGGCAGAATTACCCTCTATGTCTAGCAGAACAGCAGTGGGAAAACAAATTCAGAAAATGGTCTAAGGGTTGAGCGGTCGGACCACTAGTGGAAATGACTTTCGTCGTTGCGGAAGGACTGGCAGAATGGACGTCCGCCATTGCGGACGAATGAGTGAAGTTTCCTGTCCGACCGTTGCGGAAGTAGAGGAACAAGTCTTCCGATGAGGAAAGATGTCCGCCATTGTGGAAGGGTTCACGGACTTAACCTCCGCCGTTGCGGAAGAAACAACGATTTTCCCATCCGCCGTTGCGGACGGCGAAGCAATTTCACGTCCGATGTAAAATTCATCCGACCTCCAATGCGGGAACCGTTTGGGGAAAGCCACAGAAATTTCCTAAGTGTCCGCCGGAAGAGGAAAGGGTCCGAGCAGCCGCCATTGCGGAAGCCAAAGCCATTTGGCTTCTGACGTGAAAGGCCGTCGACAGCCGACGTGGTCAAAGGAAGACAAATTTATTTTCAAAAATTTTGTCTAAGTGTTGGAGAAATTGGAAGAAGTAAAGGTTTGGCGAACCGCCGTTGCGGAAGCCAAAATAATTTGGCTTCCCATGTCAGAAGTCTTCCAACGTGCGATGTAAGTGCCAAATCGGAAGGATTCGGACTCTGGTGAGCCGCCGTTGCGGAAGTAAAAGCCATTTGGATTCCGATGTGAAAGTCTGTCGACGTCCGACGTAAGAGCCAAATCGGAAGAGAAAGTGTTCCGGGAACCAATTCGGCGGAAGGAAGAATGGAAGAGGAACTGATTCGGTGGAAGGAGGAATGGAAGGGGAACCGATTCGGCGGAAGGAGGAATGGAAGAGGAGCCGATTCGGCGGAAGGAAGAATGGAAGAGGAGCCGATTCGGCGGAAGGAAGAATGGTTCCGGGAAACGATTTCAGCTGTTTTCCAGTGAAATTTCAGGGCCGAAAAAGAGAAATTGGCAGCGATCTAATGCGCCAAATTGCGCAAAAACAATATGTTGCACCTGCAACAATTTCCCAAAATTCCAAAAAAATTTGGGGCCCTCCTTTTTTTTTCAAGTTAGTGAGTTCTTTTCTTGGTTTCATCTTTTGATTTTAGCTTATGAAGGTTGAAGTGCTTTCTCGAGTCTTGAATGCTATAAAGTTGAGTGGTTTCCCATCGTTTAAATGCTTGAGGATTTCCATCTGGATTGAACCCTTTGTTGTTTTGCAAAACCTTTTGGAACCTTCGTTCAAAGTTTCTTGTATCGGAAGATTTTCAGTTGACTGACTGACCGTTGCGGGCGTCCTCCAGCTTCTAGTTTCTCTTACCCATCCCACCGTTGCGGGTGGCTTCCAGGACGTCAATTTCGGTTGTCGGGCCGACGTTTCGGGTGCCGTCGAACTTTTGATTGCTTCTATCCTGAGCCCGCCGTTGCGGGTGTTCTCCGGATCCTCCAAATATTTTTCCGCGCCGCTGTAGCGGATGCCTATCGACTCTTGTTTGGCTTGGTCGTGCCGCCGTTGTGGGTGGTCTTCAAGTCCATATGTTTTCGTTTCGCGACCGCCGTTGCGGGGGAGGCCAGATTCTTGGTTTTCCGACCGAGGTTTCCGTCGACACCCGATATGGGATTCTCGTTCGTGGGTTATTTGTAACTGATCGGGCGAGTTGGGACTGGAGGTGGTCCGCCGTTGCGGATGGTATGAAGTTTGTGCCGCCCGACTTAACTTTCAAAGCAGCCCCGACTGATGTGACTCCTCGCACGTGTGGTTCTGTTTATATATGTATGGCGACAAACGGGGTTTTTGTTGTTTTCGAGTGTGTTGTCGCGGTGAGGCGAGCTGTCGTTGTTTGGAGTGCGTAGAGATTTGGCTATTGGTGTACCTGTGTCCAGGTGGCAGGCGGAGAAGTCCAGCCTTCATAAGCTCACTTGTCCGGTGGATTGCCAGGTAGGATCTTGATACTTATCACCGTAATTTCAAGGTTTCCAATAGTTTCTTCTGCGCGGTGGGGGGGTTTTTTAAGATTTGGATCCGTCGTCCCGTTGCGCTAGCACGGTGTTTTTCTCCCATGGTCGGGTTTTTCTTCGGTCGTCCGCCTGGCGGTTCGCGCCTTTTGGTTAGGGTTCCCGGGTCAAATAGTTTTGACGGTTATAGAAAGGGGGTTTTCCGCCTTTTATTTTCAAAAGCCCGCATTTCATTTTGTCTGTCGTTTCAGTCCATTGGGGGGAAGAAAGGTGCAGGCAGCCGTCATGCCGCCTGCACCTAGTGGTTATGATAGGGGTTTTGAGGCGCAGGAGGAAGTTACGCCATCTGCGCCAGGCTCCATTGGGCGGTCACAATATTGAGAGGCTGCGTTGTTGGTGAATGTTTGGGGTCGTTTCTTGCCGAGGTGGGTGAGAGTGTTAGCAGCATAAGTTTTCCTTCGACGTTGGTCGCTTGAGTTTCTATCGCAATGGGCATGTCGGGCCGTAGGGCTGAAGTGTCGACTGATTAAGCCTAGAGCTGTTATTTTTTCCCTTCGCGTGTGATAGGAAGTGGAATGTTAATGGCATATTGCATCTACATATAGCGTGCACATAGTGTTTCTATTTATCACTTTCATAAGAAGTGACAAACCTCATAAGAGTATAGGTTGCATGCCAAACATTAATATGACTGATTATTTTGATGCATGTGGAATAAATCATAAGGAAACTCATTCATAAGACCTGGTGAAGATGTGCTACAGTAAACATTATCATGCCAACAACATATTGCACAGCACTTCATGTTAGTAAATTATTCAGTACGAAAGCTTAAGGTTTGTTTGCATGCACTGATATAATGCTGATACACCTAAAAGGGAATGAACCGCTGCACAAAGTTCACAAATTTGGATTACTTAATACTATGATGTTATATATTGCAGGAAGATCTTAAAATTTCTAAGAGACAGAGAAAGAAGGCCCCAGTAGTAGAGGAGGTTCCTACAACAGAAGTAGAAACAAGAATTGAATACATTTATGAGGACACCCAATGTGTCACAGGGGTGGAGCCTGAGTACAAATGGGGAGATGTTTACAGGATGATCTCCCGCGGGGAATTCCTAGATATGGGGCTTGAGGAAGCACCCATCTACGCCAATATAGAGAAATCAGCTATTATGAAGGTCGCCACCAGACCAAAGCTATTCCCGTGCTCTGAGTTAATGAGATGGGTGCTACCGCATACAAACCATGATTCAATGCTCACCTATGACACTGAGGGCCAGGGCTATGCTGCATTTAGCCCTGGATATGTAGCTCTAGCTTATCACCTATCGGAGCCTCAGCTTTTCCTTACAAATGAATGGCTGGACGACCTCCGAATGGACCTTGTAGAGACTCTGAAAAGAATGATTTTACCTAGAAATATCTTCCGACATAGAGCGACTGAAGAGTATGACACCGCCAGTCTCAGGCCTACCTACAGATTCATAGCGTTGATGCTAAATAGAATCTTCGGGAGGGAAAATGGCAAATTGTTCAAGCTTGAATGGGTACCTCTAATGTTTTTTATAGCAACAGAAGGAACTATCTTCAATTGGGCAAGCATAGTATCCAGCAGCCTCTCCTCCTGTGTAGCTGCAGCTTTGGAAGGAAAAGAACGGAGAAGATCTGAATTTTACATGAGCCCCATTTTAATTGACTGCATACTCTGTCGCCAGCCTTTCCCCGGGCTCAAATGTGTTTGGGATAAAGATAGGATGCCCATATATGCAGCATATAGACTACTGGGAGCTCATCAATACCATACTTACTATAGAGAGATCTGTGAAGAGTTTATCATGCCTCTGCACACTCTCATATTCCAAAAGGAATGCAACTACATGTCAAAAGAGGCCATGCAGGTCATAGAGGAGTTTGGTGATTACTTCTTGACGGAAAATGGGATGTATTTGAGGATGTTTGGTGGGTCAAAGACCCCTTATCTGTTACCCAAATACGCAACAGATTATATCATACACAAGGAAGCTGTCAGACAGGTGTACATAGATGGAGTTGGTCATTTCCTATTCCAGAAGAAGAAGTCTGCCTACCCTCCTCTGCCATTCAAGTTAGGTAGTTGCAGCTTTGCAAATGTGAAGCAAGCTCCTGAATTTATACAGGAACTAGAAAGGTTCCGTTTTGGGGAGATGATCTTTAGACGAAATGATACTCATGAGAGAATGGCTGAGCACTACAGGAAACACAAAGTATTTTATGAGTACACTCATCACGTTGACAAGGATGAATCTGTTTTCAGGAGGGCCCCTAACATGACAGCGCTCGGTAAGAGTTTCAAGCCAAAAGGTGGATCTGAGCAGGAGAAAGCTGAGTAGGATAAGGCTGAAGAAACAGCCAAAAGAATAAGGGAAGAGGCCCAGAGACTAGAGCAAGAAGCTGCATAATGGCTCCAGAAAGGAGAAGAAGAAAAGGGGAAAGCTACCCAGGAAGTAGCCAAAAAGGTAAAGGAAACAGCCAGAGAGGCAGAGGAGGCTGCTAAGCAAGCAGCTGAAGAAGCTCAGAGGAAACTGGATGAAGAACTTCGACAACAGGAAGCCGAGAAGACAGAGTTGGCACAACAGCAGGCTTCTAGGTCACAAGCAAAGAAAAGCCAGGGTGAGGAAAACCCTGAGATACAAACCCTCCAAGTACCTACTCCCGTCACCCCTACAACTCCCACACTCCAGTTAGTACCCTTTACACAGAAGAAAGGGGAAGAGGTGCCTGATTTCAGTACAGTGTACTATGACAGGGCCACCAAAAGGATCATGAGAAGAACCGAGATGAAAATCGGGGCAGAAGGGATGGCCAGTACCATGATAACCGACAAAGCTGTGATGGTCGGAACAGACAAAGATCCAAGGTTTGTCATCAGGGCTGGGAAGGCAGCCATAAATTCTACGGAAGATAACATAGATCGCATGCTGGCAGAGATAAAATCCTCCAAGAAGACCACTTCTCAGCTCAAGGACACCTTGAGAAGGGAAAGAGAAGAGGGAAACAGACTAAAAATAAAATACGAGCATGTACTTAAGGAGATGGAGGTCACAAAACATGAAATTCATGCTATCCAGCAGGAATCCCAAGCAAAAGAGACAACACAAGAAGATTTGGATAAGGCACATCAAGAAATTCAGGATTTGAAAAGTGAAAGGGAACGAATGAAGACACAGATAGAAGAACTGATAGAGCAGCAGAAGGACATCTACGAATCTAATACCTTATATGTTAGAGAGATGAAAGAGCAGCTAGAAGCAGCCAAGGAGCAGCAAATAGATCTGCAGGCAGTCAAAGATCACATCTTGGCTCAGAAGGCTAGGATGCCGCAACTGCAGACGGCCCTGGAGGAAGAAAGGTGTCAAGTCCTGCAGATTGATGGCAGGCTGGATGAAATATTATTTACAACATCTTATTTTGTGGATAGATCGCAAGGCATCATGGAGGTGCTAACTTCAAGGATAACCAAAGGAGAAGATGATCAAGAAGTCCCAGCTGAGCTACCAGTCAAAGATAAGCAAGCTTTGAAGTGGGACCATGATCTGATCGAGTTTGCTGTTATTACTGCAGAGGACTTTCAGAAGACAGTGAAGAAAATGAAGGGAGCATGCACAGAGTTCTTTAGAAGAGCCCTTGTCACCTATAACCGCTGTCAAGTGGAAGCTGAACATAGGCTACATGAATTCCCTGATCATGATACACTTGCAGGGATTTTGCAGACAAGGCAGCAGGAAGAAGAAGCCAAGGTCCAATATATCAGAGCCCTTGATGAGCCGATCCTGAGAAATGAAATTGAACACATGGCCATTAGTGTACAGCTCTTGGAGGAGCAGGTGCGTCTGAACACGGCCAGGATAGAGGCTATTCGGAACCAAGCAGATAAGTTCGAGATGAATATACAATTCTTGGAACCCCACTCATTTGAAGGACTCGCTGCTGAGGCAGTATCGTGGAGGAAATTTCTGGAAGACCAAGCGGGACCCTCCCCATGAGAAGGACCGGTCAATTTTGTATAAATTATTATTTTGTAAAAGGCTTTAGGAAAATGAAGCATTGGGAATCCCAAAGGCCACTTTGGGCAGCCCAACCATTTTTGATTTTGTATAAAACTAGGGAAGAGAGACAAGAGAAGGGCTTTTTCCCAGTAACACTGGATGACCTATTGTAAAGAAGAACTATTTCCTTTTTGCAATAAAGATTGTGGTTTGCTTGTTGGAGAAAGTGCTATGGAATTTTCCAAATGGTGTGCAATGGATGGCAGGAAAATGAACTATTTTGTTTTTCAGCATATGTCCATGAATTGTGAGATTGTTCTAACTCTATGACTTATGTCTTGTTGAATGATTTCTGGTTTATTTTGTGGAAAATTCACTTATAGTAATGCTGGTGATTCACATAACAGTTAGCTATCTAATTGTCGGAATAGTTTCTCTTTCATGTGTTGTAAATACAAGTATCAGCTACCTGTAATTGTGTTTATCATACATGTAGTTAATGCATTACTAAATCATAATCATGTTGGCTCCCCGGGGATAGGTAGTTAGTGTTTAAATAGATTAGTTGTTTGTTTCCTGGTTGCATATGTGGTTCAGATGTTGCGAACCTAAGACGAGAGGTAAGAACCTGCGCAGCACATTGTGTGGTTCCCGGCATCCTTATCACCCTGCTTTGGTTTAGATAGGCATATGCATTGCATATTAAGTCAAAATAAAAATTGCGGTGGACCGGGCCGCAACCGGTAAAACCCTTTTTTGTTACTCTGACCTACGGTAGCCGGACCGTAAACCGGACGGATTCCCTATACCAAACAGCCAGTGGGCTAGTTGGGAACGCTGATTGGGGAGAACCCCTTACTGTTGTTGCCTGCGGATTTCCAGGCCTCAATAGTTTTGGCGCTAGAAGGAGGGCCTCCAGTAAAGGCTGGCCGTGGAACTAATTTTCCCGAGACTATCCTACCAGCAGATGTTTGAAGCTTTCAACATAGCTCAGAGTTTAAAGTTTTGACTCTGCCCTTGAAGCCTCGTTTTCTTAGTACCGTTCCTCATGGCTGGTAATCAACCTAACCCTTTACCAGCATGGAGAGCCAGGTCACCGCTGAACTTGAATCCTCCATTGCATAGCTTGCC
>LPNX010333722.1:382557-462667 GCA_001517045.1 Pseudotsuga menziesii | reverse complement strand
AGAAATCTAATCCTAGAAAAGAAAACAGAGAAGATGAAGAGATTCAATGTGGGTTGCCATCTACTACTGGAGTGGATGCAGAGACAACTGCAGCAGATGCTGTTTCTTTATTGCTGAGATGGAGGATGACGAAAGACGTGATTTATTGCAGATGTCAGATGCACAGTTGTTGGACATTGCTCATTTTTGTAACCGCTTTCCAAACATTGATCTAGCATATGATATATTAGAGAGTGATGATGTGAGTGCTGGGGAAAATGTTACATTGCAAGTTACTCTTGAAAGAGATCTAGAAAGAAGACAGGAATTAGGTCTAGTTGATGCACCCAGGTATCCCAAACCAAAAGAAGAAGGTTGGTGGCTAGTTGTTGGGGATCCTAGTAGCAATCAGTTGCTGGCTATTAAGAGAGTATCACTTCAGAGAAAATCTAAGGTTAATATTGATTTCACTGCACCATCAGAGCTTGGAGAAAAGAAATATACATTATATTTCATGTGTGATTCATATCTTGGGTGTGATCAAGAATATGAATTTACAATTGATGTGAAGGAAGCAATGGAAGTAGACGAAGATGAAAGAGAATGAGATGCTCTTTCCGGAGGAATGCTTAGTTGGATCTATTCTCCTCTTAGTTCCACCAATAAACAATCGATCGTCTATTGGGAAGAGTTCAATAAAACAATATCCAAAATCTTTCACACCAATCACACCTAACATCCAAGGCCAAGGGAGAATGGAAGACAAGTTGCTCAAACAAACATGGAGAGTAGTACTCTTTGTAGAATGAATTTGTCTCTAGAATCCATTAGAGATGATCTATTTGCCAATTAATTGGTGTCTACCCTAGGGTCTAAAACTACTTAGAGGAAAAGGAGAAGAGACCTACCTACTATCATCAATTACTATGAAGGGAGTAATGCAAACCTTGATGATGTCGACTAGCTAAGCTAGGAGAAACAATAGGGTGTGAAAGGAAGAGAAGATTGAGAAAACTTGTGTCTTCTAAAATTTGAGGCCAAGGGGAAGAAACTCATGATGGAGGATTGGATACTTTTGATGTCCTAAGTGACCAAACATCGTGAAGAGCGGGTCCAACAGTGAGGTCTCTTTGAGGTGTTCCATCTACTATCAATGCAAGTGAAGGTCCATTGTCTCACAGATCTACTGCCATCCAAATCATGGGTGGGGGAGTCATCCTGGCACCGAGTACCTCCACCAATAAAGATAGTCTATAAGAAAGCGGTAACAAACTTAATGGAACCCAGCCTCAAGAGGCCATACAAAATCTCTTGCCTATTGATCTTTGCCTCCTAGGCATATAATACTAGGCATCACTAATCAAGGTAGTGAAAAAATCTCAAGGGAAATCCTCGAGTCCCAAAACAAGTAGTGAAACCTTCCTCGAATCTCATAGCATATAGGACACTTGAAGACACAATGTTCCCCAAACCTGATCTCCTAGGGATGGCATAATCAACAGATCCTCTCAAAATTTCGGATCCATTGGTCTATCTCAACCCATAGGTGATGTGAGCAAAACCACGACTCACTCAGTTGGATCATGAATCCATGAACATAAACTAGGGGAGAGAGGTGGTCTCAAAGAACCAGCCTTGTTTGCACCTAGAGAGGCCCAAGGAAGAAACCCCTAGGAGGAGCAAAGAGTGAGGTTGGGGTATTTGTCACATCCAGGTGGAATCTCCCAAGGTGTGGATCCTATGTAGATAAAACATGAGTCTGAACTGTCCGAATTCTCTCAACACGAGACCAATCTGCCGATGTCTAACTAGATCCCCAAACTTCAGCTTCATAAATAATGATGGGTTTAATAATGGTGTCAAAGAGGGACAACTTTGTCAGGATGGCATGAAAATGCAACTAGGAATATCGGCACTCTAACACAGAAATTTTTGGTCCTGTGGAGGTCAGCAGTAACTCATCTATGAAAGGAAAACAGTTGGACAGTTCCAAGAAGTGACCTTTTCAGCAAAGATCCTGGGAATTCATGAGAACTGAGATCAAGTGAGAGATACTAGGATAGTGTATACTTGCTCTTAGTTTCTTCTTGCTGTATATTTTCCAACAGGTATCTTGTTCTTGTTTAGAGAAAAATAAAAACCTTCATAACCATACAAACCCGACTAATATAGAACTAGGTCTTTTATTTCCTAGTTCACTCAATTTGGGCATTTTTTTCTTAAGCTGGAAGAGCGTAGAAATTTACAGGAATCATAACACATTTTAACTTGGATGACTAGAATGTGGAATATGTAAAAGTGGGAATTCAAAAAGAGAGAAACCATTTCTTCCTGTTCTTCTCTAGAGTGAAATTCATAGTAAAATAAGTTGCAGGGATGATAGGGGATCCCTTCAGATGATATAGCTCCTACTGACTTACTGAATACTTCTTTAGTAGGTCTAAGAAATACCCATTAGTTTTCCTAGTGCTATCTCATCAATTTGAATGACATCCCCAGCACTATCTAACAACATCTTCAATGGTGTTCTCCTACTTAGTTAGGGGAATGAAGAACTGGCTCACATCATATCTCGTAATTTAGTTAGATATGGTTCCTAACTTCCTCTTACCAAATGCTTTTCTTTCGAAAATTTTGGAATTTCATTTTGAATGATCCTTGGACAATAACATTTCAGTTGGGCCATCTAACCACACCAGGCCTGTAAATGGATGGAGTTCCAACACTATTGGGATAACAATTTTTCAGCCTAGTTCTCATCAAAGACAATGATCAGTATCGGACATTCTGATTATTATAAATCACTATTGAACATTGCTAAGATTATGAATGAAAGAATAGACAAAATAATTAGAAATGATAACATCCTGAAACTCAAGAGTTATAAAGGTAGAGGAAGTTAAAGCTAGAAAACATGTGGGACAAACATCCGTTTACCTGCATGAGCTTCAGATGGAGCACATGCATACACTGAGATATCCAAGTTATCCTTGGCCTTCTTCCGCCTTTGTCTTAATTTGGCATCTTCTAAATCCTGCTGAGATTGAATAGAATCTTGTGACTTGCGTTTAGTCCTTCTCCCAGCATCATCATCACCTTCTGAGAATTGGATCCCATTTCTCTCTGCTGACCACTGACTTGGGAGAGATACTCCAGCAGTTGACAAATTAGACACACCTGATTGCTTCCTGATATTTGGAATAAGAGTGATGAGCCGATTCTCCAGTTCTGAGAGACTAAAAGAAGAGCACAAAGAAAAATGTATCAGCTCACACCACTGTATAGTTTGAAATAAGAAAATATAACTCATATAACAGGAATATTACGAAACTTGATTTGATGCTTTTAAGAGGAAGAAAGAACCTACAAAAAATGGACAATTCTTAACCTACAGTTCATATTTTCTGACAGCCTCGTCTCTTCCCATTGGTGATAAATTATCAGTATCTTCTGTATTGTGCTTTAGCATATTACCTGCCAAAACCACCAGTACTTTCAATTGCATATGATGTCACCAAGTACCAGAAAAATAAATGACAGGAAAAAATTTGTTTGAGGAAGCTAATACCCTGTTTTTATTGGCATTTCATTATTCATACAAATACAAGAAATACATAAAGGAATTTAAAGGACAACCACAACTAAGTCCTCTGCATTTTCCCATTCAGACTGCCACAGAGATCCTATGCTTAAGGCCGCAGCATCAGCTAAAGAAACTATATTTTGTTGGTTAAGAACATTCAAGACATTGTTAGATAGTAAATGAAAACCAGAACTGCCTATCCAAGGGTCCTGTCGTATCTTAACCTTCTTACCATTTCCAATCTTTCATGCAAGCCAATTCCCCAAGAGGGGAAAACTTGCACCATGGCTTTCTGCATAACAAAAGAGCTCACAAAAGACCTATTTCTTTTAAAACAACCCTAATAAGTGGAAAAAACTGTAAGTGGTGCATATTAAAGAAACGTGTGTTATTCATCTCGACTAGACCTACATTTTATAAGTGTAGAAGTTAAAGTCATTATCAACGATTTAACAACTAACAGGCCTGCATTTCATATAATGGCCATTTTTATACTTGCACACTGACGTGGGGCAGGAACTCTGTCTCCATTGCGTAAAATGCCTATAACTCACGCTCTGTCTGCAAACATATAACTTCATTCTTATTACTTAGATTACAGGAAGAAAACCTGTGTAACCTAGCTCGACAAAAACAAAACATTCCTCCTAAAAGACAATTGGAGCGCGCTTCCGCCCAAGATCTGGGGTCTGGGTTGCATTGCATCAACTCACTTGCTGGGAATGCTGATACGACTGCTCTTTGAACTGCTGATTGAAATGATCCTAATTGTAGTGCTGCTCTTGGAACTGTTCCTGGTATTGCTCTGGTAACTGCTCATAATGCTGCCAGAAATAAGGCTGGATCTAAGCCTCCACCAGGCTATTCTCCCTCTGTAAATGACCCTCTGTCAACTACTATTGGCTGACTGCTTTTCTTTCTCTTTATCTCATCCGATCAGGATCCATCCGCGCACCTAACACTACTAAGTAATCGCATGTATTATATGACTGGCTAAAGGTTATAGAGGGCATAAGGCGCCCCTGGTGAAAGCCTGGTGAAAGTTTATGTTAAACCTACCTCCTGGCTATTATGTTGACCACTGGGTGTATCTTACCTTCTGGCACTGATGGCAATCAATGACCTCCTGCAATAACTGTTTCCATACAATCCCTGAAGCAAAGAAAAATCTCCAAGATCTTTAGCATTTGCAAGTGAAGTGGAAAGCGCGGCAATAATACCGATACGATTTTCAATTTTTTTCAATTTAAAACTAAGCGTCGGATATGCAACGGTTAGTTAAAATCATAGTTTTTTCATTAGCTATGCTTTGATAAAAAGTATTGCGCTTGATGTAAAGTATTTAGCCTAAGCGTCGGATATGCGACGGTTATGGGAATATCCGTCGCTTAACCGACAGTTATGAGAATATCCGTCGCTTAAGTGACGCTGGTGGTTACATTTACAAAAAAAAAAATTAACTTTGTGATTTTTGGTAGGTTTAAAAAGAGAAATCCACGCGCCGTCGGAAGTAACCGTCGGATTTTGGATCGAAATGTAGTAGTGACTGGGCAACTAAACACTGGAAACCGTTGCTAGCCTATATTCCGATAATCAGCTTGCTCTCTAATGGATGGATTGTTTTCATGTTTTTAGAAGCTAACCATGCAGTGGTTATCCTTGGCTTGATTTGGCATATTGGTCATGGGTCTTTGGTTATGGGGCGCTGCCATACCCATTTTGATCCTCTCAGGGAAAGGGTGACAAAGCGTCACCTCTCGATTCTTCTTCCTTCACTCCCTTTTGCCCTCTGGAGCAAAAGAATTCTTGAGGGAATTGCTAACATTGTGGGCATATTTGTTGCAGTTGACGATGATTTCCATTTCACTTTTGATAAAAGGATGGCTTGGGTGCTTGTGGAGATGGATGTCTCACATGGTTTACCAACTGAGGTCGAGATCCTCTGCAAGGAGTGACTTTTGGTCCAAAAACTTGACTACCTTCATGTTCTGTTCAGATGCAGTCGGTGCCACAAAACAAGACATCTTCGAAGAACGTGTCCTATCCTCTTGAACTATCTATCATGCACCAGTAAGGATGGTTCACCTGTCTCGCGCTGTCCTTCTTCTTCCTTTGCTTCGGTGCATCCAAAAACTGGTATTTATTCTCAGGCTCTCTCTCTCTTTTTGATGATGTATTGGACTCTCTGCTTGAGGCCATTAACGAAATGGATTATGCTCATGTCCTTGCTTGTCCCCCTAATTGTGTTGTTGTTGAGGCCCCTCCTTTGGATTCTTCAGTTGTTCCAATTTATCCCATACTAGATTGCTCTCAGGCTTCTTTGCCCCGTGCGCCTCCTCCCCCCATTACGAGCTCGCTCCCTTCTCCCCCTGTACCATATTTTTCTTCCCTTGAGGATTTTCTGCCACTCCCTTCACTTGCTTCCCCTCCTTCTCTTCTCCCCTCGCCTCATATCCCTGTAACTTCTCCTTCCTTTTTTGATCCCTCGCTCCAAAGATCCATGTCGATCTTCTCAGCTAATACCCCCTCCTCCCCCTCTACCCTCCACTTGAACTCCATCCGTTTTGAAAATGTGATAGTCCAGAAAAAAAAGGACAAGCTGGAACCTTTAGGGGTCCTTTCTTCTGCCTCTCCTCCTTATACCCCTCTCTCTGTATGCATAAAAAATGCTACGAGAGGTCCAATCCTCATCAGTGACTTAGAGATTCGTCTCCCCTCCCTCGTGCTCCTTAATGAAAATCTTGTCCCTCAATGTTCAAGGTCCGGGAGGCAAGACCAAACAATGTTGCCTTCAGTCCCTTTTTCACTCGATAGCTCCTGACATGATTCTCCTTCAGGAAACAATGTGTAGCTCTTATTCTGCTCTTCTTGCCTTTTCTAAATTTTTTCCTAACTAGGAATTATGTGCCATTAGTGCCTTGGGCCTCTCGGGGGGTTTACTAATTTCTTGGAACCCTCTCCTGGTTAGATGATGTGCCTTTGAGATAGTAGCTAGTATCCTTGTTAAGGCTAACTTTCGTGGTATGTCTATCCCTATGGCCATCCTCAATTGCTACAGTCCCTACCGGAACAAGGATCTCTTCTGGGAAAAGGCTCACAGAGGTGGTCTTCTCAACACTCCTAACCTGATCCTGGGTGGGGACCTAAACTTAACTCTGAGTGCCGTAGAGACCTAGGGTAAAAAGGTTGTCCTTGACCCACTTGCCTCACATTTCAAACTCCTTTTTGATTCTGTCAATCTTGTGGATGTTGACCCCTCCAATGCTAGACCCACTTGGAGAAATGGGAGGGATTGGGAAGAAGGGATCAGTAAAAGACTCGATCGTTTCTTACTTTCTTCTTCTTTGATCCCTGAACTCAAAGTTCACCATGTGTGGGCTCATCCTGCTGACATCTTTGATCATTTTCCGATCTGCCTTAAATGGAATAAATTGGAGGGGTCTCGTAACTACCCTTTTAAATTCAATAGATCTTGGCTTATTGATTTAGATTTTAACCTCTGGGTTACCAGGAGATGGCCTAATCTGTTACTCTCTTCTTTTGATAATGACTTGGACCTTCTCTCTCATAAGCTCTGACTACTTAAAAAGGAAGTTAAAATCTGGATCAAAGAAAAAGGAACCATTATGGAGTCTGATTCACTTTTACTTGATGAGGAAATTGGTGCCCTTCTCACTGGTTCTTCCTCAGGTATACTATCCCTTGAGGACTAGTCGACTCTGACTCAGCTTAGATCCAAAAAAAAGAAGTTGTTGGACCATTACCTACTCACTTGGCAACTAAAGAGTAGAGCTAAGTGGGCTTTGTATGGTGACTCAAACACTAAGTTCTTTCATGCTTTGGCCTCGGGTCAAAGGAATCATAACGCTATATGGTCTTTAGAGGATGAAGATGGACACTGTGTTGAGGATGAGGTAGCTCTTAAGGAGTTGGGTTAGAGAAATTTTACTCATATCTTCAGTGATGATAAACAAACCTATTTACTTGCCCGGCTCAATGTTGTCATGCTGTACCCCTCTATGATCCCTTCTGAGGAGGCCCGTGGTATCATTGGTTCTGTTACTATGTTTGAAATTGAGGGTGCTTTGAGATCCTTCAAAAAGGACAGGAGGCTAGGTCCTGATGGCTGGCCTGTCTAATTCTTTATTCACTTTTTAGACCTGTTGGGTAAGGATTTGCTTTCTACTGTTGAATGTACAAGGAAATCAGGTAGAATTACTCCCTCTCTAAATTCCACTTTCCTTTCCCTGATATCTAAAAAGGATAGGCCTGTTACTTTTGCTGACTTTAGACCAATCTCTCTGTGTAATCTGATATATAAGCTAATATCCAAGATTATAGCTGTAAGATTAAAGCATTTTCTGGACTCTCACATCTCCAGGGAACAATATGGGTTTCTCGAAAACCGCTAAATTGTAGAACCCATAGGCATTACACAAGAGACTCTCCATTCTGTAAAAACTAAAAATACTTGTGCTCTCATTCTTAAGCTAGATTTGGTGAAAGCCTTTGACAGAGTTAATTGGTCTTACATCAGACTCATTCTGATCCAGATTGGGGTGCCTCTCTTGGGAGTCAACTGGATAATGGGTTGTCTTACTACAACAAATTTTGTTGTGCTGATGAATGGCACTCCCTCTAAGTTATTTAGTGCTTCTAGAGGAATTAGACAAGGCTATCCTTTATCCCCCCTGCTCTTCATTCTTGTTATTGAAGGTCTCAGTCTCCTGATTTCTGATGCTAGGGAGAATGGTCTCATCAGAGGTATAAAAATCTCTTCAGCTCTTGCCCTTACACACCTCCTCTTTGTGGATGATGTTATTCTGCTTGGAAGTGGTACTTTTCTTGAATGGACATGGCATTTGAAGTTATATTAAGTAAATTCTGCAAAGCTTCTGGGATGAGTATCAGTGTGGACAAATCAGGCTTCCTCTACAATAATGTGGAGGATGATATTCTTCTTGACATTTCCAGGGTTATGCCTTACAAAATGGATCCAATTTCCATCGGTTTTAAGTATCTTGGTTATTTTCTTAAACCTCTGGGGTACAAGATCAATGATTGGAATTGGTCGATTCAGAAATTTGAAAATAGAATTTTTCATTGGTCCCATAAGTATCTCTCTCTTGGTGGATGTCTAATCTTGGTCCAAGCTATATTATCCAGTCTCCCGGTCTACTGGCTAGGCCTTGCACCTATTCTGGTCTTTGTCTTAAAAAAACTCAAAAGGTTAACCTTTGATTTTTTATGGGGCTCTACTGAGCACAAATGCAGGTACCATCTGTCAAATTGGATGCACCTTTCCTGGCCTAAAGAAAATGGTGGCTGGGGTATCAAAAATCTCCATTGGTTCAGTATTGCCTTGAGATTAAATTTTTTTTGGATGGTTCTTCAAAATAATGGTCTGTGGCACCAGGTTTTAATTAGTAAGTACTTGAAGAATCATACCGTGGTGGCATGGCTTAGATGTAAAAATTTCACTATCTGTGGTGCTTCAGCGATCTGGAATGGGTTCATGCACACACTTTCATGGCTGGGAAAGTGCTTAGCTTGGCATGTGGGTAATGGGCAGGACATCCTTGTGAGTATTGATCCGATTATCGGAACTCACTCCCCTTCAGTGTCGCCTTTTGGTCTCAGAGTATACCTTGAGGATCTGGATATCACAACTCTCTTCCATGCTCAGAATATCCTCCCAAGTCAGCACCACTATTTGTATACAACTAAGGATTTATGCATAGCAGGGGAGTGGAAAATTGCTTGGGATAATTTTACGAGAGGATTGGAATATGGTAGGATCCAGCTCAGTTCTCAGTCTAACTCCTTAATATGGGATCATAATAAATCTAATGGCTTTGTTTCTGCTAAGCTGGTATATGACTTAATTGTGCTATTTTCATCTCCCTCGATCGGTAGCAAATTACATGCCCTCATTTGGTGTGGCATTCTCCCAAAAAAAAATGGTTGTTTTGTCTGGCTGGATTTGGCAAACAAAATACTTGGGACAACCTCCAGAAGAGAGGTTGGATCGGGCCCGGCTTATGTGCTCTCTGTGGTGTGGGTGAGGACAATGTTCAACATATTTTTTCTTCATGCTCTGTTTGGAAGAATGTATCTATACACGTGAGTGATCAGTATCACTTTCTGCCTCTCTATGAGAGTGATAATCTAAGTACATTTTTGGGTAATTGGATAGCTAGATTTTCAAGACATTCTATCTGCTCCTTCCTTTTTTTGCTATTTGGGCTATCTGGAAAGCAAGAACTCTCGTTATTTTTTTATGGAAAAAAGTCATCTATTCTGAGCATACTTCATCAGATTGCATACTACTTCCAGATGTATCGACCTTCCAGTTTAAAGATAAAAAGGCCTAGAGCCTATGGATCAGGCCCTGCTCTTGTTTGCCCCCATGGTTTTCTTGATGGGGCAGCTGCAAGTAACAAAGGAGGAGTCAGTTTTTGCTTATTCCTGAATGAGTCTCATTCATTTGAGTTTTCTATGGGGGCTGGTACTTGTACTAACACCAAAGCTGAACTGATAGCGCTTTGGGCTCTGTTGTTTGTTACTAAGATGATGGGGATACCTTTACTGAACATTTTTTGTGACTCTGCTGTCATCATAAATTGGGCAAAGGGTAATGCTGCCCTAAATCTGCCAGATCTCAGTCATTGGTGTATGGATGCAAAAATACTTAGTACTTGTTTCCTTCACTTGTCCTTTAGTCATACTTACCGTGAATAAAACCAGCTCGCAGACAGACTATCAAAATTTGCCTTGTCTTTGGCTCCTGGATGTGGTAAATATTCTGAATTTCTTGATGGCATTTTGGCCTCTCATGACACTTTCCAGCTCTTTTGAGCTCGGTGCAGGAGCTTGTTTCTCCTTTTAGTTTTGCACATCTTTGGATGATTATGGAGTGGGCACTTTTGATAGCAGCTTCGAGCTCTTGTGTTCACGGTTTGTTATGGTTGATTGGGACAGATTTCTCCTTTTTTATTCTCTGACTGGACTTATGTTCTCGGTTGAAGGTTGAAGCGTACGGTGACCTCCCCCATGGCCAACTCTTGTGATTTGAGACTCGTTCCAGGCATTTAGTCGAAATGGACTTTCTCTGTGACCTTGTTTGATTGTAACCCTATGACAGGGATGGCACATTAGATGCCCTTTAATTTTTTATATTGAATAACAAGGACAAACTTTTTTCTTTCTGAAAAATAAAATAAAAATTGTGGTGTAGAAACGCTTCCAACATATGTAAATCTTTAAAATAAAGGTGGACATGGAAGCACAATTGAAAACCTTTTTAAAATTTATTTTGAATTATTTATATAAAGATGTGACCGATAAAATACAGAACTAAGTACAATCTAAAAGCGTGATTCTGAAACTCTAGGAAGGCGTTATAAAATAGATTTTTCTGAAGTGATGGCAAAGTAAAAGAATTATTATTATATAAACATATGACCGATAAAAGCACCTAAGAAAACATTGTTTTATAATCTACAGAAATAAAACAGTGATCAAATCATTTAGCTCTTCCTTCTTCAAGGATTTAATATAATAGTTTATCATTAAAATTTAATGGATATAATTAGTTTAACAAACACTACAGTAAACAAGGTGAGCTGCTGAAGGCAGCAAGTCCCTGCCTACAGCATTTTAACAGATTGCCTATAGCATTGTAACAAAGCATTGTAATAACGGTTTAAAAAATACATATTGTAGTCTTTTAGCCCAACAGCTCAGGGAGTAGTAGTGGAATTATAGATCTCAAGAGAACAACGTCATATGTCAATATGCCGTTTCAACATATGGTTTATGGTAGTGCCTATTCACTCCAACGTGAATATTTCAATGTCCAACAGACAATTAAGAGACAGCCAATTAGGAGACAGTTATGTTCCTCTAGTCATAATGCTAGTTGATTCAGTATTCTATAATTTGTTTTTGTACAGTGTTACTCAGCCAACGTCTCTGTAGCGGTTTTAAGATTGTAGGCTGATGTTAAAGAGCAAAATTATGCCTTGAAAAACATTGATATTTTTTTTAATCTATGTAAATTTTTTTGATTAACCTTTTATAATACAAATTTACACGATTTATTAAAAAACAAAAACAGTAAACAAATAAGTCCATACAATTTGAAAACAAATAACTATTAAAACTTAAAATTTGTTTTTCTGTTTTTACGAGAAAGATTAAAGTAATAAGAAAAGGTAGTTTATTTTAATATCAAATTTCACTTAATAAAAATAGAAGTAAACATTATAATTCAATTTTCTTAGCATTAGAAATTTAACCATAAAAAAGTCACGGTGGATATAAAGTTGGCAGGATAATCATTTTTTTAAAACTAATTAGCATCGGACATTAAGTATATGCTACTTTACTTGGCACTTGACTCTTGATTGCTTCAAATTATTTTTATTTAAAATTAAATTAATCAATATTGAGCTTTACAGACCTCCAATATTGTGTGAGCTTTTGATTTATTTTGATTTATAATCCATATGTGGATGGTTGATAGCGTGGAGTATGAATGTTCGTTTCCCTACAGCAGTTATCCAGAAATTTTGAGATGACACAAAATCAAATTCGCTTAGATTTTAAATGTCATGTTTTGCTTCAACCTTTTAACCACCCTTCTTTTATCAAGGCTGACATCAGTAAAATAAACATAAACAAGTTAGAGGAGAGGCTTGGCTGCCACGGAACTGCAAAAACCTTCGCCCATTTACCGGTTGACCTGTAGCTCAGCTGCGCAGCGCATATCCTTGAAGCTGAAGAGCCTCCTTATCATTCTTAATATTACAAACAAGATACCAATTGAGTCAACCTTTAAATTCGAGCAGTGCAACTAAATAAGTTGGAAACTATTTATAATTAATCACACAATTTAAGATCTTGTCAGGTTTGAATGATGTGCATACTTAGATTTTATCAAGAAAGTAATTATTATTGTTACAATTTATGATTTCATGTAATTTATAGATAAACTCAAGCATAATAATAAAGTCATTTTATGATATTTTAGTTTTGTATTAATAATTTAAAGTATACTTAGTCTTTTTTTTTCTTAATAAAGAGATGGTTACTCTTTTCATATGACCATAAACTATTCCATGGCGTAGTGTCTGAACTACGGACAACCTTTGCTAAACTCCCAAATACAACTGTAAAATCGTAGTATAGTAATATTCAAACGATATATGCATAATTGATGTTGAAAAAAAGATACGTGCAGTATTTGGCCTATGAAAACCAAATTCATTGACTACTCCGGCGGCATACAGAACTGTAATAGCATTTAGCCACCAACTTTCTCTGAATAAGGTCTCCACTGTCCATCTTTCTCTGAACAAGGTCTCCACTGTCCTCGAAAAATGAAACTGATTTGCTATGCTAATTTACAGCTAGACTGTTAACATTGAATACTAAGAATGTCACGCTGCTCAAACATTAAACAAGAAATAATGCAGCATTGTAGAACCTAGGCAATGCTTAAATGTCCAGACATAAGGGGATTCAGGTACCATCGTAAAAAGTACTTTCCACTGTGTGTTTCAGTGACTGGATTTCTGGAACCAAAATAACATATTCCAATTCGATAACTCAAGGATGAATTCTAGCCCGCAACTGTACTCCATTTCCTATTTTCCCATCTCAAAATGAGCAGACATGTGTTTACGGATTAGTTACACCATATCCTGTTGTGTTTACGTATTACTTACACCATATCCTGGAAGAAGAAAGTAATCAGTGTTGCGGTGACTAGGTTAAGACAACAAGTTCAGTTATTGGGCCCAAAAAGCCTACAATTTACAAATAAACTTGTAATAGAAATCAATACGAGGAATACTACATGGCAGAATTAGATGGTAGCTGGACCATGGCGAGATTGTCTACGACTTAGGTACCTCTAGTATAGTAGAGATGGTATAAAATGAAAGTTGAAGTGTAAACGTCTATATGCCCCTCTCATATATTATGTAAATTTTACTTTTGGTTGGAGAAACACTTCTCTATGCATGCGGATATCATATATGAACCAAAGTAAAGATAGCTGCAGTAAGGTCAGCAACCACTTATACATGGCTCCCGGGTGCAAACTTATCTATGCCGATATCATATATTAACCACTATTTTAAATGCTCATCTAAATGGTGAACACGTATATATGATACACCGTGTATCGATGCCAGGACTGGAGCCCATGGCCACGAGGAGCCAGCCCCAGGCCCAAGGTGTCGTATATGAACTAGTATATATTATTAAAAATAATGGACCCGATGCCAAATGGCATGGTGGAGTTGCCAAATGTTGTAGTCGAGCTGCCAAATGCTATGGTCTACCCTCTCATTGAAGTTGTTCATGCCAGATTGACTTGAAGGTTTTGTGGCTTCGTTTGCGACCAGCCAAGCAGCCGGCTTCTGTTTAGAAAAATTGGTGCCAGAAGCTGTGCACTTTGCTTAATCACTTGACAGGTAGTTGCATGCATGCATAATGGCAGCTTCCCCCAATCTTTTAGTTATGTGTATCACTGTAAACTTTGCACGCTCTTAGAATTGACGCCCTAAGCAGCTCCAAAGCCACGGAAGATCAAGTATGCCAAATCTTCAAAATCGACATGCAAGGCATGCAAAACGACCATTGACAAATACGTGCTCAGAATAGCCAAGATGCTCCCTGCTACACAGTTCAGTTCGGTGGCTTTATGCCTGTAATTTCTCTTCACCCCCTTCTATTTAACAGTTAAATGAGTTTCTTAGAATCACTTTTTTGTTTGTTTTTGTACTGTCACTTAGCATAGATTACTGCCGCTTGATCCTCTAAATTTCGAATTTCTGAAAATAAAGGCGGCCTTGCCTCGTACTGTCACTCAGCATAGATTACTACAGCTTGATCCTCTATATTTCGAATTTCTAAAAATAAAGGCGGCCTTGGGGCAGCATTGGGTTAGTTGTAGATTGTCCCAGCTTTTATGGACTTAACTTCCGAGGACACAAAGTCTTGGGATTATCGAGACTTTCAGATGAGGGATATATCAGTGCCATCTCATTAAGGGCCAGTGCTTTCAGATATGATCTGCCATATGTTTCATTTCCTGTGCTATTGAAAACCCATGGCATCATCAATGGGCTACCATAGAGAATGGGGTCGCCAGAGAGCTCACTCTAAAATCCTTATAATTGGGCATTGATAGAACATCTGAAAAAAAATTGATGAAGAATGGTTGAGATGAAGGATGAGATATTCCTCATCGAGACTAATGTTGCTGGCATATAAGCGCAGCGAAATAGAGAGAGAAGGCCGCGATTGATCCCCACATCAACAATGTTGGAGCTCTAATTTCTGCCATGATGGACTATTGCTAATTATATTTAGTTTGCAATTGTCTACACTGCAATAGAGGAGCGCAATTTTAAGGATAAAAAACCTTCACAACAATGTGGACAATGATATGAACATTGTGACACCTGAAATGCTGTTCAATATTTTTTCATTATATGGCCATGTGGTGAAGATCAAACTTTTTCTGAAAATGCAAAGGCGAGAAGATCAAAATTAGGTAAGGGTTTTTCCAGAATCAAAAGGGATCATTTTTAATGCATTTACCAACATTTGCAATTCGTAGCTAATTAATCTTTGGATTGCAGGTCAGAAATGGGTTTGGCTTCTTCGGTTTGGATTTGGTAAGTTCTTACTTAACCTTTTAGCTCTGTGGAGATTTCTAGGCATGAGACCACAATTGGGATTTATTGTTTACCACGAGAGAAGAAGAAAAGCTCATGGTTTCAGAAGATGGCCAGTTTGTTTTCTAGACAATGAGTATACAGAGATTTTGTTATTGATTCTGTTATTAAGCAAAGAGTTTTGGTACAAATATTTAGACTATCCTTTTGTATAATTTTAATTTTCTTCTTAGTTTATTAGGGTTTCTACCCTACAAACTCGACCAGCAGAAGCGTTATTACTCTGGTTGATGTTACTGTCCACTGTTGTACACAGTCCTTTTAAAATTATACATATATGGTAAATACTTGTGGTAAATACGGTTCCTTTACTTGTGGTAAATACACTGGTTTTTCATATAAATTAATAGAAGCTTTCATTTGGTTATTCATTTGTTTATACAGTAATATGAATAAAATGTTGTATTATGTAGTTTGAAGTTTATTTTTAAATCTGTTCTACGTTTTGAATAAAGAATGATGATTTAGAGTTGATCCTATTATGTAATACCTGAAATTTCTGATTGCAGGGCAGCGAGCAGAGATAGTCAAATTCTGAAGCTGGACAGTGAGCTTGAGTCGAAGCTGGACAGTGAGCTTCTTCTACGTTCTGGAACCTGTTTTAGATAAAACAAAAATGCAATATTAGTAGATAAAACAAAAATGCAATATTAGTAGAAGGCTTGCAGTAGCATACCTGAAAACTTCCTACATTTGCTAAGTGTTCATGCATTGTTCTCCTTTCTAAGTGTTCATGCATTGTTCTCCTTTCTTTCACCAGGTAATGGAAATGCTCTATCAAAGCTAATTGAGAGCATGTTGAAGCCAAAGTGGATCCCAGCGGATGTTGAAGACAATGTTTCATTGAAGAATGACTACTTGCTGGATCCTAGCGGATGTTGAAGACATAGTTTCATTGAGGAATGACTACTTGCTTAACGTTTCGGATAATCTGCTGCTCAACGACCTCGAGTAAGAAGATGCAAACGTTGTGTTGGGGCCGGTTAATACCATGAGCAACAAGAACGGTATTAAGCCAATCTTGACTGAGAGAGGGCTCTTTGTTCAAGCCCTCGACAAATTCAGGTCCCCTAAGGAGTTTGTCGCTGCTGGTTCGATTCCTGGCCAGCTCCATAAGAATAAGAGAAGTTGCAGGATGAGCTTTCTGCAGGGTCTCCACGCCAGACTATCTCCCAGATCTCAGATTTATGAAGGTCTCAGATTTATTAGGTTACGTGTGAGGGGAAGCCAATCTGCCAAGCGGTGCATGCAATATAGTGCAATAAAACATGTGTCATGTCAAAAAGACACTTGCCACTGTGTTCTTCACGCTTCACATTCAATTAGCTCTTCTGTAACTAACAACTCTTTCTTCTATTTGGCTAAGCTTGATCAAACAGTAAATGTTACTTCTAACATTACTTGGTTTTGATAAAGTTGCAAGTAAAAAGCCCACTTTATCACTTTATCATAAGCTTTGTTAGAAAAAATGAACGGGCTGCCTCGTTATGAGGCCAAATAAGAACTCTAAGTGTTTGATTGGTGGAGAAAGCGGCCAAGGTTACCGATTGGTGGAGAAAACGGTCTCAATAAAGCCATCAACGATACTGATAGGTGGAAAAAGCGGCTTCGAATGCAAACTTAGGAAAAATACTTCATAATTTGTTTTGTTTTTTTTGTTTTGTTTTTTTTGTTTTCCATGCAAGTTAATTGAAAATGACGGCAAGGCCGTTCATAGAGTCCCTGCTAGCCGATGGCAGGGACTAATAAAGGGGAAGAGTCTTATTATTGTATGGTTGGTTTCCCTCGATTGTGTGTTTAAAAAAACAAATAGATGTGATTGCTTATGCTTACCCACTTTCTCTTTATTAAGTTGCTTCACGTGAGTGATGTTATGATAATCGAGCGATGTTGATGGTAGATTCAACGGGGAGAGTGGTTTAATAAATACAAATTATATTTTTTATTTATATAAGTGAAATTAAAACTGGGAACACTTGTAAAATGGGTAACATCTAAAGAAAACCAGAAAAAACATTTAAAAAAACATATAATCTAAACAAAAATAATACATTCAGACCAAAATGCCCAGCCATGGTGGTGGTGCTGTCATGCTGTCATTATAGGTCGTTGAAGTGTGCCAACCATACAATTTTGAGTTTTCGTTGTAGCTGCTTCTTATTATTAAGCAAGTTATCTTTTGTATGATTCTATTCAAAATAAACTAAGATTCAAATGTCCTGATTTTATTCAATATAAACATAGATATATATAAATGTTTTTAAAAGACTCTTTAATTAAGCTTGTGGTACCCACAAGCTTAATTAAAGAGTCTTTTAAAAACATTTATATACACAAGCTTAATTAAAGAGTCTTTTAGAAACATTTATATATATCTATGTTACTTCCTGAAAAGAATAGAGATGCATCTACACGAGATCAGCATTACACTATACATATATATAAAACCCAAATTCACTTTAACATAATTTTTTTTTTTTAAACTTTAAAAAATTTTAATTTAAATGTATAAGATAGATTTTAACAAATTTATTTTACTTTGAATTTATATAAGTATATTTTAATAAATTTATATTGAATTTATTAAGAGTGGATTTAGTAATTATAATTGAAGCTATTTTTATTTAGATTTTATATTTTTGTGGAGAGTAATCACGGTTTTTAAAGTTTATAGAGAAGACGCTTTCACTTAATTATCTTAACATTGTAACAAATAATTAGTTAAAAAAATAAGTTTCATGTTTGCTCATAAAATAAAAAAATTAAAACAAATGAAAAGTAATAAAAAAATCCTAGCCCCTTATAAAATAAAAATAAAACCATCATAAATCCGCATAAACTTAAGTGTAAAATTTAACATAAAAATATTTACACCTCAATTTGCTTGATAGATAGTTTAACATGTATATATACTTGTTTAGTAACATCTAAGTAAGACTAACACACACATTACAATCTTACATTATAATAAAATAAAAATATTTAAAACCATATATAATATTATAATAAATAATATATAAATAATAATGATATATTATTATATTATATTGTAAACACATTTTTAAATAATAATAGAATATTATAATTTGATATAGGTAAAGTATATTTTGTCAAATAGAATATTATAAACAGATTTGTAATAAAATAATTTTGAGTATGCTAGAATTAAGTTATGCTAAAGTTTTTATGATTATATGAGATGAAATTTTATTGACACATTTATTATGCTTAATTTAAATGCTGAATTGTTTTATTTCTTAATGGTTTAGGGCGCCCGCAAGAAGTTGCTATCCAAATACGATGCAATGGGAGCACACGAGCGGAGAAAAAAACAAGAACATGCACACACCCCTGGAGGAGCACACACGCTTATGCTTCAACAGTGGTGAACCTCCACAGTGGATTTCCAATGTGTTTAACAGGAGCGCGCACGCGCTCCTAATGACACACACGCGTGTTTTGTGCGATTGCATACAGGGACGCATGCGCATCCTAGTGTTTAAAAGAAACAATGAACATTTTTTTTATTCATCATCATCATTGCATTGAAAATGTTTGAAAATAAAATCAAAGAAAAGTTTCAACTAAACCTATCATCATCATCATCATCATCATTGTTCCTCATCATCGTCGTCATCAACCTCATCATCATCATCATCATCATCATCACCATCATCCTCCTCCTCCTCCTCATCATAATCATCATCATCATCCTCATCATCATCATCATAGTCATCATCATCATCATCATCATCACCATCATTGTTCATCATCATCATCATCGTCATCCTCCTCCTCCTCCTCCTCCTCATCCTCATCATCATCATCATCCTCATTTTCATCATCATCATCATCCTCATCCCCATCATCATCATCATAGTCATCATCGTCACCATCGCCATTGTCATCATCATAATCATCATTATCATCACCATCATAGTCATCATCATCCTCATCATCATAATCATCATCATAATCATCGTCATCATAGTCATACTATTCATGATCATCATCATCATCATCATCATCATCGTTGTCTTCGTCGTCATCGTCATCATCATTGTTCATCATCATCTTCATGGTCATCATAATCATGGTCATCATCATCATCATCGTCATCATCAACATCGTCATCCTCATCATCGTAATCATCACCATCATCATCATCATCATAATCATCGTCATCATAGTCATAGTCATCGTGATCATCATCATCATCATCACCATCATTGTTCATCATCATCGTCATCGCTATCATCATCATCATCCTCATACTCATCATCATAGTCATCATCCTCATCATCATCATTGTCATCATCCTCCTCCTCATCATCATTCCATTGCAAATGCTTGAAGATAAAATCAAAGCAAAGTTTTAACTAAACCTATCATCATCATCATTGTTCCTCATCATCGTCGTCATCATCATCATCCTCATCCTCATCCTCCTCATCATTATCATCACCATCATCATCATCACCATCATTATTCATCATAATTGTCATTGTCATCATAATCATCATCCTTATGGTCATCATCATCATCATAGTCATCATCCTCATCATCATCATTTCCATCATCCTTATCACCATCATCATCATTGTTCCTCATCATCGTCGTCATCATCATCATCATCACCATCACTGTTCATCATCATCATTGTCGTCATCAACATCATCATCCTCATCATTGTAATCATCATAATCATCGTCATCATATTCATAATCATCGTGATCATGATCATGATCATCATCATCATTGTTCCTCCTCATCATCATGATCATCACCATCATTGTCATCGACATAGTCATCATCCTCCTCATCATCGTCATCGTCATCGTCATCAACATCATCATCCTCATCATCGTAATCATCATAATCATAGTGATCATAGTCATAGTCATCATGATTATCATCATCATCATCATCATCATCATCATCCTCATCCTCATCGTTGTCATCATCACCATCATTGTTCATCATCATCGTCATCGTCTTCATCATCATCATCATCATAGTCGTCATCATCCTCATCACCATCATTGACATCATCCTCCTCCTCCTCATCATCATTCCAATCATTAGAGGAATTTTGGGGTCTAAAATGGGCCTCCTAAGGAAAATAATAAAATAATAGTTAAAATAATAAAATAATATTGATTAATTTTGGAGGAAGAAAGAAAAAAACTACTTTTTGTGTTTGTATTTTCGACATAGCTCCCTGTGTTTTTACTCAAATTTCGATCGGGAGAGCTCATTGGATGCGGAATTTGATTCCACATCCAACGAGTGCCCACACTACATACTTTTGACGGACCCCGCTACCCCAAAAACAAATAATAAAATAATATTGATTAATTTTGGAGGAAGAAAGAAAAAAACTACTTTTTGTGTTTGTATTTTCGACATAGCTCCCTGTGTTTTTACTCAAATTTCGATCGGGAGAGCTCATTGGATGCGGAATCAAATTCCGCATCCAACGAGCTCTCTCGATCAAAATTTGAGTAAAAACACAATGAGATATGTCGAAAATACGAACAAAAAAGTAGGTTTTTTTAATGACAAATATGTCAATTCAACCATTATGGTTGACTTATTTTATTGAAATTCTATTGGTTCTTGAATTCCAACTCAAAAAAACTTATTTTGGCACGTTTTCTTATAAGGCCCATTTTAGACCCCAAATTTCCTCTAATGGCAAATGCTTGAAAATAAAATCAAAGAAAAGTTTCAACTAAACCTATCATCATCATTGTTCCTCATCATCGTCATCATCATCGTCATCATCATCGTCATCATCATCATCATCATCATCGTCATCGTCATCATTATCATCATCATCATCATCCTCATCCTTTTCATCATTATCATAGTCATCATCCTCATCATCATCATTGTCATCATCCTTATCATCATCATCACCATGATTGTTCATCATCATCATCATCATCATCATCATTGTCATCATCATCATAGTCATCATCCTCATCATCATCATTGTCATCCTCCTCCTCCTCCTCATCATTGTTCATCATCATCGTCATGGTCATCATCATCATTCCATTGAAAATGCTTGAAATAAAATCAAAGCAAAGTTTCAACTAAACCTATCATCATCATCATCGTCATCATCATCATCATCGTTCCTCATCATCGTCGTCATCATCATCATCCTCATCATCATCATCGTCACCATCGTCATCATCATTGTCATGATCATCGTTGTCATCCTCATCCTCATCATCATCATCATTGTCATCATCATCGTCCTCATCCTCACATCCTCATCCTCATCATCACCATCATTATTCATCATCATCGTCATCATCATCAACATCATCATCATCATCATCATCATCATCCTCATCATAGTCATCATCCTTCTCCTCCTCCTCCTCCTCATCATCCTCATCCTCATCATCATCATCATAGTCATCATCCTCATCCTCATCATTGTCATCATCATCATCATCATTATCATCACCATCATAGTCATCATCATCCTCATCATCGTAATCATCATCATAATCATTGTGATCATAGGCATACTATTTGTGATCATTATCATCATCATCGTCATCATCATCATCATCATCCTAGTCATCATCATTGTCATCATGATTTTTCATCATCATCATCATGGTCATCATCATCATCATGGTCATCATCCTCATCATCGTAATCATCATCATCATCATCATCGTCATCATAGTCATAGTCATCGTAAAGATGATGATGATGATCATAGTCATAGTCATCATCATCGTCATAGTCATCATCATCATCATCACCATCATTGTTCATCATCATCGTCATCGCCATCATCATCATCATCATCCTCATCATGATAGTCATCATCCTCCTCATCATCATTGTCATCCTCCTCCCCCTCATCATCATTCCATTGCAAATGCTTGAAAAAAAATCAAAACAACGCTTTAACTTAACAGTGTGGAAATTAAACCCAGTGATAGAACAATAACACTCACAACAATTATCAATTGTACATGCAAAATCACTCACAAAAGAGACTGAATATGGAGCTAAACACTAAACTGTATTAACTTAGTGTACAATAGCCAACCCTGTAACATGATAGGTTGCTGCATTAAATAATTACATGAGGGATTCGAATGCATGAGGAGGCAATTCGAATCTAGTCAAAAGCAGGCTTACTAAAATTAAGCAATTCCCCCATAGGTGCATAAAGTAGTTTCCAAATCAGCTAAGGAGCTCACGAATTGGAAAAAGCACTTAGGCAAGCTAAAAGTTGATGGAAGGACAACTCATACATGCTTTTCATAGGAGAAAAGAGTGGAGGATGTGGAGGACAAAAAAACTAGTTAACCTCAATTAGTCAAACTTTCCCAATTGCCTTAAAGCACTGAAAAAGTAGGTAATAAAGCAGAAAAAGCAGAAGGGCACCTAGGAGACCAGGAATAAAGCATAATTGATTCCTTGAGGTTTCCCAAGTGCTCCATGAGTCAAAATAGGCAAGTTTGACCACTATGGATAGGTAGATGACAACTTGCATAAGGTGGAATCATGAAACTAGGCAAATAAGACAAAAATGATTAATTTAATGTCTAAGGTAGCTAACTATGGGTTGATTATTCTAACACCCCCCCTTAAGCCTTACTTATGAGTAATATATTAGAAAATTATAGGGCCTACCAACAAGTCTTAGTCACCCTTTACATACTGCATGTCCATTTAAACAAGGAAAGAGGTAAAAACCACATGGGAAAATCCTCCCTTAAACATGGACTGTAAAACAAAATTTGGAAATCTTGTCTTCACTCATGCTTCACAGCATGATCAACAATCCCTAGCAGTGATTTGAGATTTCTAAAGTTCTTCTCACAAAATTCTTTGGTGAAGATATTAGCTACTTGTTCTGAAGATGAACAGAAGAGTAGGTGAATGGTGCCATCATTCACAAGCTCTTTGATGTAATGCATATGGATCTCAATGTGTTTGGTTCTCTGCTTCTGAACTGGATCATTGGAGATTCGAATGGTACTCTAGTTATCACAATAGATGGTATTTTAGTATTCTGATTTGAAGCCACGCTCTCCAAGTAACCCCTGCAACCATAAACATTGAGTTGCTGCATTTACAACTCCTCTGTACTCTGCTTCTGTAGATGAGAGTGCAATGGCACTCTATTTCTTGCTTGACCAGCTGATTGGCCCTTCTGCAAGCATGAACACATATACTGATGTGGACTTACTGTCTATGCTATCACCTTCCCAATCACTGTCAGTAAACCCAATCAAATCAAGATCAGATTTTGCTTTATAGAAGATCCCATGTGTCCTTGTTCCCTGAACAAAGTTAAGGATCCTTTTGGCTGCTTTCCAATGGATCTCATGAGGCTGATCCATGTATCTAGAAGCCACACTTACTACATAAGAAAAATCAGGTCTAGTATGTGTAAGATACAACAAACATCCAATCAATTGCCTATACAGTGTATTGTTTACCATTGGTGAAGAATCAACTTCTTCCAGCTTCACTCCTGAAAGGAAAGGAGTCTTGCTTGGCTTGCAATCCTTCATTTTGAATTTGTTTAGAAAATCCAAGGCATAATTGGACTGGTGCACCTTGATTCCAGCTTTGGTTTGAGCAATCTCAAGCCCCAAGAATTGGCTTAAGAGCCCCAAATATGTCATGGAGAAGGCTTGGTTCATTGCACCCTTCAAGGAAGCAATCTCATCCTTTGAGCTTCCTGTAATGAGAAGGTCATCAACATATAACAAAATGATCATTAATGAACCATTAATTAACTTCAAATAGACATTTGGATCTGATTTGCACCGAACAAAATTCAGTGATAGCAAGAAGCTATCAATCTTGGCATACCAAGCCCTGGGGGCTTGCTTTAGCCCATACAATGACTTTCTCAACCTGCACACAAGAGATGGGTTAGTAGAAAATCCTTGAGGCTATTTCATGTATATCTCTTCAGTGAGATCTCCATTCAGGAAGGCACACTTTACATCCATGTGATGTACCTCCCATTGCTTTGAAGCTGTAATGGCTAAGGCTAGCCTGATGGAGTCCATCTTTGGCACTAGTGCAAAGGTCTCATTGTAATATATTCCATGAACCTGTGAGTAGCCCTTTGCTACCAATCTGGCCTTGTACTTCATAGGTGAACCATCAGCAGCAAATTTGGTCTTGTACACCCACTTACACTGAACTAGCTTCCTCCCTGGGGGAAGATCCACTAGCTCCCAAGTGTTGCTCTTCTGGAGTGAGTTGAACTCTTCCTTCATGGATGCTTTCCATGTTGGATCTCTTGCTGCATCTTCATATGTCTGAGGATCTAATTCCACCATCAGATAGCATTTCTCAGCAAACGTAGGATCCTTCATGCACAGAGCACTCTCAAATTGAGATCTAGTCCTCCTAGGGTCATTGGGATTCCCAGCTAGCTCTCCTGCTGCATGAATGGTATTGGCTGCCCATTTTGGCCTTGTAGGGCTGTTAGGATCTACAATAAACTCATCACTATCAGACATATCAGAATCAGCATGTTAAACAATCTCTTCACTTACTTTCAGAGGATCTAGTGGTGAAGAGGCTTCTCCAACTTCCATTGCTGCTAGGGGTTCTTCTTGGAACTGAACACACCTTTCGATGAAGGATTTGTTTGTGCTCAAATTTATCAGCTTGTACCCTTTTGAATCTTTAGAGTACCCAACAAATAGACACTCTTGGCTTCAGGGCCGCAAATCCTTCCTCTTTTCTGTTGGAATTCTAGCCCAAGCCCTTGAGCCAAAAATCCTGAAATGGGTCACATCTGGCTTGTGCCCACTCCATGCTTCGAAAGGAGTCATACCATCAAGCTGTTTATGAGGCACCCTATTCTGGATATAGGCTGCACAGTTGATAGCTTCGGCCCAGTACTTTGGTGGCAAAGTTTTGGCCTCCATCATGCATGTTGCCATCTCCTTCAGTGATCTGTTCTTCCTCTCAGCAACACCATTTTGTTGTGGTGTGTAAGGGATAGAATCCTGCATATGAATACCTGCATTTGCACAATATTGAATAAACTCAGACTTGACATACTCACCACCATTGTCAGATATGAGGACCTTGAGTTTCCTCCCAGACTAGTTTTCAACCAAAGCCTTAAAGACTTTGAAAAGGCCAAAAACTTCAGACTTGTGTTTCAGAAAGTAAACCCAGCAATAACTGGAAAAGTCATCTATTAAATTCAATGCATTTTTGGCCTGACTCATAGACATATGAGGGAATGGGCCAGCAACATCACTGTGGATCAACTCGAGGGGTGCAGAGGTTCTCTCATGACTAGCTATCTCAAATTTATGCTCTGGGTGTTTTCCTAGGATGCAACCTTGGCAGAATCCTTTGGAAATTTTTATCTTTGGTAACCCTATGACCATCTCTTTTTCACTAAGATCAGAAAGATACTTGTAATTTAGGTGGCCAAATATTTCATGCCAAAGCTTGCTTGCTTCATTAGCATGAATCAGAAGATCAGAGGGGTTTGAGTAGGGTAGGAAGTGTGAGAACATGTATACCTTCGAAGTATGATTTGCAACTCCTTTTGCAATGACTTTACCACTTGAGATCTCTGTGATCTCAAATTCATCAGGGGAGAATATGACCTTATTTGGAGACCCAGTGTGGGTCATCTGATACACTGATAAGAGGTTGGAGGCAAGACCAGGACCATACAACACATTGCTGAACTGACCATGATCAAGATCAATCCTCCCTTTGCCTAAACTTTCAGTGAGAGAGTCATCTCCCAGTACTATTGTTGGACCTTTCGACATGTCAAGTGAGGAGAATGTCTCCTTGGTCGAAGCCATATGTCTTGAAGCTCCAGAATCAATGATGAAACTAGGTGAGCTTGATGTGCCAACAACCAATGCATGAACTCTCTCTCTCTGTATTCTGAACTTGATCCTCCTTCTCACTTCTTTGAGCTGTCTAGAAGGAAGATGCCATTCTTCTCCAGGAGTTGGGTCAGCATGTCTATTTGCTTCTTCATGCAGGAGCTCTCAGTATGATTTCCCTTATTGCAGTATGCGCACTTGCTCATTTCTCCTTTATTCTTCTTCTTCTGGTAGTTCTTCTTGGAACCTTGTGGCTCCTTCGAAGACTTGTTCTTGTCTCTCTTTTGCTCAGGTGGCTTTTTAGCTTTCTTTTTGCTTTTTGAATCGACCCTTGAATCTCCAGAAACCATAGCTTGGTCTTTGGATGGTTTAATGGTGCCCATCATCACCAGTTTGTCTTGTTCTTGTGTGAGAGATTCCATGAAATCTGCAAGGCTAGGCATCTTCCAGGTTTGAGCTGTCAGCTTTGTGGCATAGAAGGTCGAAACAAACAATGAATAGTCAGGGCCAAGCTTTGAGAGTATGGCCAAGACCAGCTGATCATCCTTCTTTTTGATCCCACATTGTTTTAGCTGCAAAACAAGTGCTTTGAACTTGGAGAAATAGAGTTGCATGGATTCAAAGCTATTTGGACTCAGGGAGATCAGTTCATTTTCGATTTAATGTCCCCTCATCTCATTTGTCTTTCCAAAAAGATCAACAAGCTTCTCCCATACTTCATTCGGTGATGTCAATCCATCAAGATGGAAAAGGAGGTCTCTGGAAATACTCAAACACAAGAGACCATAGGCCCCATCCCTCCTGTTGTGCCATTTTATCTTCTCTACAATTGCATTGGGCTCTGCTTCTGTTGCCATAGTCACCCTGTAGAGGCCTTTCGCTCTCAACAGTATCTCCATATCTACTTTCCACTCAAATAAATTGAAGGGAGTCAAGATGATCTGCTGAGATTGATCCATAGCTCATAAATTGTCTCGGCTGTCAGTAGAAGGCTCCCAGTCACTGATGTCGAACCTGCAAATCAAATTTGAAGGAGAGAAATCGATCTACAATGGCTCTGATACCATGTGGAAATTGAACCCAGTGATAGAACAATAACACTCACAACAATTATCAATTGTACATGCAAAATCACTCACAAAAGAGACTGAATATGGAGCTGAACACTAAACTGTATTAACTCAGTGTACAATAGCCAACCCTGTAACATGATAGGTTTCTGCATTAAATAATTACATAAGGGATTCGAATGCATGAGGAGGCAATTTGAATCTAGTCAAAAGCAGACTTACTAAAATTAAGTAATTCCCCCATAGGTGCATAAAGTAGTTTCCAAATCAGCTAAGGAGCTCACAAATTGGCAAAATCACTTAGCCAAGCTAAAAGGTGATCTAAGGACAACTCATACATGATTTTCATAGGAGAAAAGAGTGGAGGATGTGGAGGAAAAAAGAACTAGTTAACCTCAACTAGTCAAACTTTCCCAATTGCCTTAAAGCACTAAAAAAGCAGGCAATAAAGCAGAAAAAGCAGAAGGGTGCCTAGGAGACCAGGAATAAAGAATAATTGATTCTTTGAGGTTTTTCAAGTGCTCCATGAGTCAAAATAGGCAAGTTTGACCACTATGGATAGGTAGATGACAACTTGCATAAGGTGGAATCATGAAACTAGGCAAATAAGACAAAAATGATTAATTTAATGTCTAAGGTAGCTAACTATGGGTTGATTATTCTAACAAACAGATGCACGCAGGCGTATTCAAAACAAATTTTTAACTTAACAAATGCGTGCACGCGTGTTTAACACACACGCACTTAGAAGCGCGAGTGCACTTCTAGTGCGTGTGCGTTATGTTTTAAACTACGCACACGCGTGATTTAAATTTAGAATTTTGGCGAGCAACTTTTCTCCAACCTACGTGGTGGATGACTTCGCTGCTTTGGTTTTAGGTTTGGGTTTCCAAACCAAGTGGTTTGTATTGTCTTATGACATAAAACATGTTTTGTACCACTTCTCCTATTTCATGCATGATTTTGCATATGCCACGCTTGTCCACTGCTAATGAAAATTCACACACTTGTGTAAATTTGTCTATAGATTCTGAATATGTAATTTTTATTTAAATATATTATTTTTTTATATTTTTTATTTAATTTTAAATGGACTAGCGTCAATCTAACAAAAAAGGTACGCTATTTGCTTTGGCTATAACTTTTGAGTGGCTCGCCTATTTAGAAAATGGAAAAGAACCCGCACAAGAAGTCACAAAGACCTACATCCTAAAAAATATATTGTTCATTGACTATGTTAAGACCAAGATGTCATGGACCAATGCTCAACCTTGTCATTTTAGGGCGTCACTGACTTCATTAATTAAAAAAAATATATAACATAAATAAATATGGAAAAATAACACTGTAGTAGACACACCTGTTATCTACAACTCTATATAATTTTTTTCACAAAATTCCACCATTTGCATACCAAACGAATGGACCAAAGCAAACATATTCATTATTTTTGGGGAAAAAATAACATACGAACCTTAGAAGAACCTTGTTTTTTGGGATTTATACTAAGTTTCCATAAATAAAAGTTATATATTCTGGAAGGTAATTCGATTGTACACATTTCATATTCTTACGCCATATTCCAAAAATTTGTGTAGGTACCTCTAATATTGATTTTTGACGTTTCAGATTTCTATTTTTCCATAAGTCCATTGCAACGAACACGTCATAAGTGACCAGCATTAGCTTGCACCAGCCCTTTAGTTTGGCTAGACATGGTTGACTATGGTTGATCATGTTTGACCATATGATGTGAAATGGATCAATATATAATTTATTGGCTATTTGGATCTTTTGGGGTCACAATATTGGATGAATTTTCTTGACCCCCCCCAAAAATTATTGGAGGATTTTTTGCATTTACACACTAATACCTTTCCAATGGTGCAAGAATCATCTCAATCAAAGTGGAAATTTCAACTCAAAATGGGCCTTTTCTCCCTCATTTAAATTCCATGTCATCATGTGTTAGGCAATGAAATTGCTTTAAAATTGAAATACTATATAGGGCTTAAACACCTTTTTAATATAAATTCGGGGATAGGTATCATAAAAAACTACTTTTTTTGTTCGTATTTTCGACATATCTATCATCATGTTTTTTTAGGTATTTCTTGTTTTTTGGGTAGCGAGGTTCATCAAAGGTATGCCAAGTGGGTACTCATTGGAAGCAGAATTAAATTCCGCATCCCATGAACTCTCCCGATCGAAATTTGAGTAAAAACACAGGAGATATGTCCAAAATACGAACAAAAAAAATAGTATTTTTCTTTTCTTCCTCCAAAATTAATAAATATTATTTTATTATTTTAACTATTATTTTATTATTTTCCTTAGGAGGTCCATTTTGAGTTGAAATTTCCTCTAATGTATGAGGAAGTTATGCCTCCCTTGAAGACCATAGTTCTAAGAGAATTCCACATCAACTCGCATTTCTTGTACACGTGGAGTTAGTCACGTGTAGAATTTCGAGAACATTCTAGAAGGTCCAAAATCCTAACCCTAATTGAGAATCGATGCATACAAAGATCCCTAAAATTAACCCTAAATGAGTATCACACTATATTAAATACTAGGATGTTACGAAAATGAGTGACATTCTCTTGATGTTTTGTATTGTTTCATAGCTCAACAAAGCGTGGAGTCGACATTAGAGAATAACAGAGGATATAGGAGATCCTATAGTAGCAATTTTCGCCACATAGTCATAAGTAACTCCATAGCTAGTATCATTTCCTTTGTATTTCCAATTTGACATAAAGGAATTGCATGGTCCTCATTTATGGATAGGTTTTTCTCGCGAGTGGGTTTTCCTAGGGTATATATATATTCTAAGTTTGCAAAATCTATTAAACGAAGTTATAATCGAAAATTACATAACATTTAGGCATCTGAGGCGGTCTAAGACAATGGAACCACCATCCCAACCAGTCAAAAATATAGATGTGACTGATTTTTGCGCAACAAAATGCTTGTCCTTTTGAGGGAAACCAAAATATAGTCATATGATCAACGTTTATACTATTTAGAAAGAGTTTTAGAAAAATACTACTAAACAAACAAAAATAGAAAAGCTATAAATAGCATAAAGAACCCGTGGGTTGCGACGCCATCTGCGAGGTCTTTGTCCACATTCTACTCAATTGGTGTATTTTATATTATTGTGTGGATTGTGTACTTATTTTCTTTGGTTATTTCTCTTTTAGTTCCATTGTATTTAGTATTCTATGGAATTAAATTGTACGATATTTATACTCTTAGGAGTTAGTTAAGATCAACTTGTTATAATATATCAGTTAGAAAAAGTGTGTTTATTTAGTATACATTATTATGTATTTGTAAATATATAATCTAACTATCATGATATGTCCGTGTCGCAGCTGCAACAATTTCCCAAAATTCTAAAAATTTCGGGACCCTCCTTTTATCTTGTTTGGGTTTGCTTGCTTTTGCTGATGTTTGTTCAAGGAATATCTTTATGCCAATGCTGTTAATACTGCTCTATGGCTCACATTGATTTCTTACCCCGCCATCGGAAGTTGTTGAGACTATGGATCGGAAATGCAGTTAACTGCGTGCCCGCCGTTGCGGAGATGCAGTTGAGAGACGGTCCGATCCATGGTATATTGCCTCCGATGCGCTTTAATTTTATTTTTCTCATTATCGACGGCTTTATTGGAATACTGTCGAAACATTTTTCCTCTACAGTTTCCGCCATCATGGATGATGTATTGCGAGCCCCCCGATGGTTGTATTAACCTCTTTCGATCCCCGCCATTTTGATTCGCAAATCCTTAGTCTTTTTAACTTCTGCCATTGTGGCTCTAGAAGGGACTATTCTTCTGATTGAGTTTGATTTATGTTTTCCGCTTTGCCGATCTTTTTCGCTTAAGTCTTGTTTGTTTTACCTCCGATTTTGACTGGTCTGCGGAACTCGATGTCTTTACGGTTTCCGCTGTTGTGGCGCTTCAACCAACTATTTGTCCAAGGTCTTAGTATGGTGAACTCCGATGCAGAGTGTTTATTTATTTCTCTTGCCACTGCGGTTCTCGTAGTCATTTCACCGTCCGTCGTTGCGGAGAAGCAACAGACATGATCACCGATCCCCTAGTCACACTGCCTGATGGTCATGTTTTTCCCGTTGATTGTTTGTTTACTGGGATGTATATATTGGGGGATTGGGGTTTATTATTTTCTATTGTTTTTTCTGTGAATTTCCCACGCCGTCATTGTCATTTCGAGCAGGACACTGTACTCATTGTTGGTACCCCGTAGGTCTTTTTTCCTCATTTCTACCTCTTCCTTTCGAATTGTGAACTGGGGTTGTCTCCCTTGGTTAGTTCCCACCTCTGCAGTTAATGAATACCTAGGTTTACATTTTTCAGTGCTTATATTGTTCATGTAGATGGTATGGCTGTCTGGTGTGGGTGTTTTTGTTTGTTGAATGATTAGATTCGCTGCTGTTATGAGCTTGCGAACCACACCTGGATTTTTGGGAAACCGGTGCAGACGAGCGTTACGCCATCTGCACCAGTTTCCCCCAGTCTGTGTTTGGCCATCTGGGGAGGGTAGTTCCCTGCTAGTTTGCAGAGGAAGGAGTTTTCTCGTTTATTTTGAAGTATCGAGGTTTTGGTTTCCCAGTATTCGGGTCGCTCGCATTTCTTGTGGACTAAGGTCGCGAGTTTTCTTACACCCCATTCAGGATAAGATTGGGAATAGGACATTTTTTTTTATTTCATGGTGCCGAGGGTGTAGTTGAAACTGTTTTCCTTGATGAGGGGGGAGGGATGTTCTTCAGTTTAATGAGGTCATGATGTTATGAGTCGATTGCGCAATGTTTTAGTCATGGGAAGGTTTTAGTTCTTTCTGTAGATTCATTTTGTGCAGGAACACTTGGTAGTTAAATGTTGTTTGTTTATTTTTCATAGCTTCAACCATGACTAGCCTAAACGAGGTAAATGCTCATATAGTTTGTCTCCATTCTTTGAATATTATTTAGAAATGGCTCAACAGGACCTAAAGTATTTTGTGTATGACAGGGAAATCCTTTCCAATATGAGATGTCTAAAAGGAAGAAGAAGAAAGCCCCTATAGTGGAGGAAGAACTCGATGTTGAAATTGTCACCAAGGTTGAATACACTTACGAAGACACCAGATGCATAGTGAGTGTGGAACCTGAATATAAATGGGGGGGAATTTGCAGGATGATAACACATCCGGAGGTACTTGACACAGGTTTTGAGGAAGAAAATATATATGCAAATATAGAGAGATCTGCTTTGATGAGGGTTGCTACCAGACCTGAGATTTTCCCGTGCTCAGAGGTGATTGGATGGATTCTTTCCAGGGTAGATGTAACTACCATGATTTTGGCCAATGTTGATAAACAAGGTTATGTTGCTTATAGCCCTAGTTACATATCACTAGCATACCACTTACCGGAAGCACAGGTATACTTGACTGAAGACTGGCTAAAGAAAATTAATCTGGACCTAGCTGAGACACTGAAAAGAATGCTGGTACCTGGAAAGAGTTTCAGAACTAGGGTATTAGGGGAATATGACACTACCACCTTGAGGACCCCCTATAGATTCATTGCCTTAATGCTGAATGGGATTTTCGGGAGAGCCCATGGTAAAAGTTTTAATTTGGGTTGGGTCCCTATCATCTTCTATGTTGCAACCCAAGGGACCGTGTTCAACTGGGAGAACATTGTATCAAATAGCCTCTCGGCCTGCATTGCTTCAACTTTGGGAGGGGTGTCCCAAAAAAAATCAGAGTTCTACATCAGCTCTATACTGATTGATTGCATACTATGCAACCAACCATTCCCAAACCTGAGGTGTATTTGGGACTGAGAGAGAACACCAATCTACTCAGCTTACAAGCCATTGTGGGAACATAAGTACCACAGTCACTATAGAGAAGTGTGTGAACACTTCATTATGCCATTATATACATTGATTTTCTTAAAGGAATGAAATTGCATGTCGGAAGAAGCGTTGCAGGTTATTGAAGAATATGCAGATTACTACTTATCGGAGGATGGACTGTATATCAGAATGTATGGATTCTCCAGAGCACCTTCACTACTTCCAAAGTATGCCACTGATTATGTGGTACATAAGGAGGCGGTCAGGCAGGTCTTCTTGGATGGCATAGGGATTTTTTTATTTGAACATAAGAAGGCAACTTATCCTCCCTTACCATTCAGGTTGGGAAGCTATAAGTTCACAAGAGTTAAGAAAGCCGATGAATTTGTAGAAGAGTTGGGGAAATTCCATTTTCGGGAAATAAATTTCCATAGGAATGATTCCCAGAATAAAGTGGCAGAGCACTATAGGGAAGCGAATGTACATTTCGAGTATACAAGCCACTGGGATAAAGATGAATCGATTTTATGTAATGCAGAAAACATAACTGCATTAAAAAGGAGAATTAAAAGGAAAATCACTACTAAAGGTGGGAAAGGACAAGATGAGAAGAAAAAAGCAGAGGAAGAGGAGGCTAGGAAAAGAGATGAAGAAGCTAGGAGACTAGCACAAGAGGCCAAAAGCTGGCTTAAAAGTGAGGAGGAAGAAAAGAGAAAAGATGAACAAGAGGTAGCTAGAAATGCAGAAGAAGCTGCCAGAATTGAAGAAGAAGAAAGGAAAAGGAAAATGGATGAGGAACTTAGGAAGCAGGAAGGAGAAAGATTAAAACTGGTAGGGTCCATGACAGAGCAACAAGATTTTGATCCTATAGACATTCAGGTTCGGGATGTGGGTAATCCTATTTTTCAAGATCCTGAGGCAGCTGCTAGTAGCACATTAGGATAAGTTGTCGTTCCTACCCTCAGACTGATCCTTTTTGAATAGAGGAAAGGGGAAGAGGTGCCGGACTTCAACACTATTCTTTACGACAGGGAAACCAAAACTATAGTGAAGAGGACCGAGAGGAAGGTCAATACTGCGGGGTAGTCGGGTAAAATGATAAATGATACAACCATGGTGTATGGGACAGATAAGGACCCAAGATTCACTATCAAAGCTGGAGCAGCATTGATCCATGCTTCTGATGACAATGTGGATTGGATAATGACTGATCTTGAAGAATCAAAGAAATACGCTGCCCAACTAAAATATACCCTAAGAAGGGAGAGAGAGGAGAGTAGTAGATTGAAAAGAAAGTTTGAAGAAATGCAACATGAAATAAAGTCTTCAAAAGCAGAGCTCCAATTCCTCCAAGTAGAGAAGAGATCTCTGGAGGTTTCCCAGGAAAGTCTAGAAAACTTGCAGAAGGAATGTCAGGGGTTAAGGATTGATAAGGATGGGTTGAAAATGATATGTGAAAGCCTTCATACAGAAAAGGATCCGCTACTAAGTAAGATAGGGGAGCTGGAGTTACAGAAAGCTTCCTTGGAGGAGTTAAGGAGGCAATATCAGGTGCAGACTGTAGAGCTTAAAGAACAAGTTACTCCATTAGTAGAAGCTCTAGAAGAATCCAGGGAACAACAAGCTAACCTTCAGCCTTTCAAGGAGCATTTTTTAGCACAGAGGAGCAAGATGCACCAGCTGCAAATATCTATAGAAGAAGAGAGGTGCAAGGTCTTGCAGGTAGACAATACACTGGAATAAGTTTTGGAAACTTCTTCATATTTTGTGGACAGATCGTAGGACATTTTAGAAGTCCTGACGGGAAGAATTGCGAGATTAGAGGCCAATGAGAAAACCCCTACGGACCTTCCAGAAAAAGATCAACAAGGCCTGAGACAAGACTATGATTTATTGTAATTTTCCATAAACGCAGTCGAAGAATTCAATAAGGCTATAAATAAAACAAAGGGAGCTTGTACATAGTTCTGTAGGAGGCGTTTGATTACTTACAATTGTTGCCATTTTGCTGCTAAACAGAGGATGGAAACCTTTCCCGACCACAACCTATTTTTGGAGATGTTAGAAAGTAGATATCAGGAAGATGAACAAAGGATTCAACACATCAAATCCCTAGAGGAGCAAACCCTGAGAAATGAGGTAGCTCATTCAGCGGTCAGTGTATAGTTTCTAGAGGATCAACTTCGCCTGAGCTCGACTAGGATCGAAGTAATAAGAAATTAGGCCGCTAAATTTGAAATCAATATTCATTTTTTAGAAACTTCTGAGTTCAAAAAAATTGCGTCAGAAGCTTCAACATGGAAGAAGTTCTTAAACAGTCAAGCAGGGCCCTCCTCATAAGTGCCTTACTTGTTTGTTTCTATTGTAGTATATTGTAAATTCTATAAGCACTTAATGTAAGAAAGTGTGGGAGGTGAAGCATTGGGGAATCCCAAGAGTCATTTGTGGGCAGCCCAATAGTTTTTCTTTTGTATAAATATAGAGGAATTAGATAGGAGAAGGGGATTTTTCCTGGAGAAACTTGTGAACTACTTGTTGTAAGAGGAGCTACTTCGTTTCACAATAATAAAATTACAATTTTGCCTTTTGGAGAAAGTGCTATGTGGAATGTTCAAATGTGATGAAATGAACAATGTTGAAGGGGAACTATTTTGTTTTCAGCTGTGTTTCATTAACTGTGAGAGCGTTCTAAATTTCTGAACCTATGTTCTTATTTGAATGTTCTCTGGTTTATTCTGTGATAATTTCCACTATGAGTAATGAATGTTTTCATAGATGATGCGTTATCTTGTTGTGCATATCTTTATTCATATTTATGTGTTTTGATTCCAAGAACAACTATCTGTGATTTATCTTAACATATAAACAGTATTACATTACTCATGAATTAATAATCTTGCTCCTTAGGGATAACTTAGTATTTTTTTTCAGTTGTGTGTGATTTAGATGTGAGAGAGTCTAAGACAAGAGGTAAGAACCTGCGCATCACATTGTGACCACTCCTCACATTCTTCATCAATCTGCATCTTAAATAGGCACTTGCATATCATACTTAAAGTAAAAATACAAAAATATACACGGTGGATCGGGCCACAACCGGTAAAACCCTTTGTTTTTGTTACTTGACCTACGGTAGCCAGACCGTAAACCAGGCAGATTCCCTACACCAAACAGTCATGGGCTAGTTGGGAACATTGACTGGGGAGAATCCCTTGCTATTGTTGCCTGCGAATTTCTAGGCCTCAACAGTTTCTGGCACTATAAGGAGGGCCACCAGTGCATGGATGGCCGGGGAAATCCATTTCCTTGAAATTACTCCACCAGTGATAGTTTTGAAAGCAGTTTATTTCCTGATCCAAATACTGAAGAGAATAGAGAACATTTGTTTGCCGTGGACAACCAAGTAGTCAATGATCCGAGAAGACATATACGGGCCTATGTAAAGAGTATTGGAGGATTACCCCTTATCCCTGATTTACCCTGAAGAGAATACAAGAATAAAGATCGTCCCATCTTAGAAGATTCAGTGTTGGTTGGAGATTTGGAAGAGTTAGTAGAAGTAGCATTACAGGAAGTTGTTCAGCCTTTGAATCAAGTAGGCCCAAAGACACCTTACTGTTCTCCTATGCATACTCTTGTTCCTTCACCTCCTCACTCTCCACCCAGACTCATGGCAAGTGTAAATGCAAATCAGCCACTTAACCCACCAAATCCACCACTTGCTTGGAAAGCCAGATCACCCTTGAACTTAACACCTTCGTTGCATGACTTACCTCAGGATTTTGAGAAGATGTTGCCTAGGTTTGATCCAAATGAGAAGGTTGTAGTAGATGACCATTTACAAAGTTTCTATTTGGAAATAGAAGGATTAAGGGTTAGGGAACATGAGGATGTAGTTTGTAGACTTTTTCCCCACACCCTTAAAGGAGCAACAACATCATGGTACTTTGGTTTGCCTGCAAACTCTATCCTAGAATGGGATACCTTTTAAAGGATTTTCAAAAGTAAGTATGCAGCCCAAAAGACGCATGCAGCACTAATGAAATGTTTAGGCGCTTTAAAAAAAGAAAGGAAAGAAAAGGTACACAATTTTACTCAAATATTTCTGATTACCTTAAGAACTTTTCTGCAACTGATAAGCCCTCAGACAAAGTTCTGATTGAGTATTATACCTCAGCTTTAGGTCCTGACTTGGATATGTTCACAAAATCTCAAGTTAATCCTATGTTATTAGAGACTTACGAAGAAGCAGAAAGAGTAGAGGCTAAAAAGGAAAGTATAAAAGATTATCCTGAGCAGTCTGGACAAAAAACTTCCAACAAGAGAGACTTATTGCTGTCTATACCTAAAGAGGAGCAATCATGTGATTTTGAAGGGATGTTAAAAATGATGCAAAATCTATCCAACAGAATAATAGATCTGGAGAAAGAAAAGGAGGCTCAGAAAGCATATAAGCCTTATTAAAAAAAAAGAGAGGATAACAACCAACCCAAACCTCCTCCATACGGTTCAGCATCGATGAATTTAACAGAGGTGTGGATGGATAATTTTTGCACTTATCACCAACAACCCCATTTTGAAAAGAATTGTCCTTAATGGATAAATTCAATGACATTGGTGATGAATCAGCTATTGGATTCTAAATTAACCGAGGACATTGATGAAGAGGAAAAGGGTAGTAAGACCACAGAAAAACAAGAGAATGTGTCAAAACCCCAAGTTTTTCGAATTTTTTTTTTTTAAATGCATAAATTTTCATTTAAATACAGTCATTAACTGATTGATTAGTTCTATGTTACTAGAATTCATATCTGAATGATCTTTTGACTATGTTTATCTTTATAGAATAGTTTCTTTTCAATTACTGATTTGTTTTTCTGTTGCGACCACAAGGTGGGATTGTCATGAAAAACTGGGCTTACTTATCTTCCGAGCTAACGCAGAAGTTTTTCCTTCTCTTACAGATATACAGGTAAGATGTTCGGATGCTGCTAACAAATCTCTAAAGTATTCAATAACGATTCATTGTACAAAATTAATTCAGTAAAAGTATATACATGTTAGTCATATTTATCAAGCTTATAAAGGTAAAGCTTTAACTATGATTCCTTTTAAGATCTTACTGATAAAGAATTGAATTCTACTAGTAAAGGTGGCAGCTATTTTTCCTACTAATTGCAAGTGTAAAATGCGATAAATATTTCTTTACTAGCACAGTAATTATGGCAGGATTACAACATCAAAGATCTAATTTTAATTATTCATAATTACTGCATCATGCCATGATTGAATTTGCAACGGAAATTGTAAAATGATAAGGAGGTTTAAGTACCAAACTTATACTTTTCTTAATTCAAGAATTAAAAGGTTTACTACTTGATACAAGTCACTTTTATAGTCTTCCTTTAGTATTTAAAAATATGTATTGTTTTGGAATACTATTTCTATTCCATGATTAATAATTTGATGGTAACTTATAGATTATTCTCAGATTTATTATACTCAAATACCACTTATGATTTTCATAACTATACTATCAAGCAAAGAAGGCTAACTTACCCAAGCTACCTATCATATAATGACTTTATAATATCTTTTATAATCTTTGAGCTTGAAAATGACAAAAGACTAATTGTCACAAAATAATTCTAAGACAATTAATAGGATTGTTATTTTACTAGCAAGGGATGATCATAAGGTCAAGAATAAAACCATAATCATGATCAATTGATCACTTAATTTGATTATTACCATGCTATAAACTTTATATTATTATTCCCTTTACCTTCATTCGTGAACTAAGGCAATAGATAATATAGAAAATAGGTTTATAAACAAGCTACGCCATGGTAAACTATTATTTCCCCTTTGCTCTTATATCTCATTAACAAACAATACAATCCTCAATACATAAATGTGTTAGACCAAATGATGAAAAAATTCTACATTATAATGTTTTCTAAACATCATTCTAATGTTTATATGGTTGATTTTATAATGCAGGTGGTTGACTATGGTATAACGAACCTTGTGAAATCCCCACGATATGATTTGGGTTGTGGAATCATTGGAGATCTTGTTCGTGGAACTATAATGTTCATACCCACTGCATGCCAATTATTAAAAGGGTTGCGTGGGCTCTTTCCAGCCATGCATTGGTCTTTATAAAGGTTTGACTCAAACCCTAACCGTCATTCTTCCACTGCCTTCGGGCCTCTGGTCGCTCTGCGATAACCTCCTTGTTCGCTTCGTTGTTTGCACTGTCTGTTAGTAGTCCATATGCTGGTTCAGCTCCTCATGGGCTCATCTACTGCGTTGTGAGGAAAATTACTGTTTCAAATAGCTTGCTGTTGAATGTTGAGCAGTGTCAATTTTCTTAGGGTTTCTCCATTCGCATCCATTGCCCGAACTCTTTACTGTGCAGGTCGTCGCCTTAACTTGGTGCTGTGAATCGTCCTCCATCGTGACAAGTTACCGATCGCTCCAGCGAGATCCTTCTCTTCTGCGGTAAATGAAGGGTTTACCTTTCCTCCTGCTGGTGGTTGTCTTGCTGTTCTTCAGTGGCCATATTTCTGTTAGACTTGAAGGTAAGATACAGGGTTTTCCCTTCGTTTTCTTTTCAAAGAAATAGCTTAAACAAACAGCAGTTTTTGGCAAGATTTTTAATATTATGTTTATCCTTCGTTACAGGTTTGGTCTTCTCCTCTTGGCGTGGAAGGTGTGAGACTTCAACAGCTGGATACTTCCGGTAAGCCTGGTTTTTATCCATGGTGTTCTCCTCCTTGCTGGTCCTTTAGGGCAGTCATGGGTTTGGCTTCGTGGTGTGTAACCCTAGTGGTTACTTTGATTTAGTTAGTGAACCTAAATTTTGTTAAAAGAGTTTCAACTCTTCGTTTAGCATGGGATCTTGGGTGAAGCCAAGAGTGTGGGTTTTGGGTCTTTATTCGATTACTGTGTAAAGAATGCATATATATATATTGTTGTTTGTACAGGATGAAGCTTTATTTTGTAAATCATGTTGGTAGCCGTGAGGTACAAAGGAGATAAAACTCCATCCTTTTTATGAACCTCAGTACGTAATTTTAATTTTGATAGGGTTTACCCTGAACTTGGAGCTATAAGTTGTCCATACAATTTTTCTTGAATTAATATTTTGTTACTGTACAGTTTTGAAACAATATAATGTGTAGACTCGGCTTATTGAGCCTATCTGAGTTCGATACCTCCGATTCCTGTAAAATTGATAAATACCTAATTTACTCTCTGCAAATTATTTATGGTATTAGTTGGTAGGGTTTTTCTTGTATATTAATAATATATTGGGTTAATTAATTACTCAAATAATTTTATAAATTTTTATAATGGTTATACTTTGTAAATTCTAAAGTCTGAATGTTTCTAATGACATTCTTTAAGTCACTGACAGTGTAACCTTGGTTACAGGTTTTATATTAAATTTTTGTTTATTAATAATATGTTAAAATATTACTGTGATTTCCAAATAATATTATTTCTATATAGTAGATAATAAAGCAGTAATTATTACTTATTACAATAATATAATTACCCTACCTAGAATGCTTATTACCTTCACTGCTAGCTCTGTTTAGGTTCTTTTATAGGTATAAATGGAAATAATAATTTGTTTTCTGTTTATAAAATAACCTATTGTTAGTGTATCCTCAAAACTTATTATTAATTAACTTGCGCTTCTGAAATTATAAGGGTTTCCAGTTATGCTTTATACAATCTAGTTAAGCTCGAAGTTGAGCATTTTGTCACTCTATTATTTGCTTACTCTTGATTATGCACTTGAATTTTTTTTACTCTTAATATTTCTTTTATAAATTTAGTGTCAAGGATTCTGTACTCGATTTTAAACCTTGACTTACTAGTTATTTAGAAATTTGTTAGTGTTAACATATAGTTTATACCCTTCAGCTTATATAGGGTCTTTATATTCCTATTTTATTGTATTAATGTTCTTAAGTATTGATTATTTACCTCGCAGTACAGAAAGTATAAATAGTTTCAGTTTGTTATTAATATAATAAATACATTACCTGAAATTCAATAATGATAATACTCCTATAGTGTATGTAATAGAAGTTTATTGATATCAATACAATAAATATATTATCTCCCCTGAGAGTACCTATGTTTCCATGATTATTATTTAATTTATTTTATAACATTCTGTTATTTATTTCTTATGCCAAATTTGCTAAATACTAGGTAAGATTTTGTATTTATCTAGTTTATCTGTTTGGTTATGATATCTCTCTCTCTCTATATATATAAAAATCAAATAATACTACTTAGGATCTATCTCATATACTTATATAGAGTAGCATTCATTTACTATCTAACAAAAATAGGATAACAGCTCTGGAAACTGTTCGAGCTCAGTTAAAAAAAATAAAAGGAAGAATAAGTAATGAAATGACTACATCACTAAACATACATACAATCTAACACCGCTTGGTTTAACTATAGAGTCTAAACAATATTTAATTACTCCTACTTTCAGTATTGTCATTTCAGCATAAAGAAGTTAAATTCTTAAAACTGGAAGAAAATAATTGTAAGGTTTAAACTGCAGGTATACCTAGTCTAACTTTTCTTAGTGCAACTATTATATTCTTCTATATGTTCTTTACAAATAATAGAATTACTGAGAGTAAAATAATGTACAAGGGAATAGTTTTATTTATAAGCACATACTATTGTCAGTAAAACAAAGATTTCTTCTGATGATAAGTAAAGAAACAATCTACTATTCTACAATCTCATCATATCATCTTTTTATAATTCTACCCCTGTGCTGGAGTATGGTCTGGTAAACCCAGATGTGGAAAAACACAGTGGGTCTTTATTCTTCATCAAAAAATTCTATTACTGATAAACTAAAAACATTTACATCTCTAAACCAGTTAAATATTTATATCATAACTACAAACATAACATTCAACCATTCTCAGTTATTAAAACAAAGACAGTTAAGTGACAGAACCTGCTTAAGCTTTGGACAACAACAGTAATGGGAGGCCGTTCCTCCCTACCAACTCCTGGAGAGCGCTCAAACAGCGACTCCTCAGGACCCCCGAGCTTGCTCTGGTCTCTCTGGTTGGAAGTAGGTGTAGCAATAGTTAGATACCAGTTTTCAAACTCAGTATTAATCCAGAACTAATCAGTAAGTTCTCTCAGCTAACAAGCTGTAATAAACCAAGTTACTGCAGCATTCCTCTCAAAACAAATTCCTTACTGTTTTTTCCTTTTCCCTAATGAATTTCCTGAATATCATTCACCTGAATGATTTCTCTCTGGAAAATATTTGAGCAACCTCAGCTCTTTTCATTGGGTACTTTTAAAAGATTTCCTAGGTCTTTTTGGGTTAGTTGTCATTTAATGAGCCACATGCGCTGATCCCACTTTCTTGGGGGATCATGAACCAAATATAGGGAGGTTCTCACCTGCAACTTAGGAAGTGTTTGAGGATGCTGCCACTTGTCTTTTTCCCTCCACCTAGTTCCATCCACCAGTTTGACCAATAACCTCTTATTAACAGCTCTCCCAATGCTGTTGTCTCCACTTTTTATTTATTAATAATAAAATATTCAGAATTACATTCCACTTCTTTTGACTCTGCTGAGTCATCAGTTCCTACTTTACATTAAATTTAACATAATGTCTTGGGAATATAATTAAAACAATTTACATTATTTTACAAATTTGGGGTATGTGACATACACACCCCCTTAAAATGTAACATCGTCCTCGATGTTACTTATTCTTCATCCTCTGCAACCTCCTGGAACAGATTTGGGTATACCTCCCGCATCTTAATTTCTAGTTCCCAGGTAGCTTCTTCAGGACTAAGATGCTTCCATTGCACCTTCACCTATCCAATTGTGCGGTTCTGTAGGGTAATTTCCCTCCTCCCGAGGATACAGTCCGGTTCCACCAGAACTTCTCCTTCTGGTTCCACCTGTACAACATTCCAATCAATCACATGAGTAGCATCATGAACATACCTTTTCAGAATAGAAATATGAAAAACATTATGCACTTTCAAGTTACGTGGTAATGCTAGCTGATATGCAACTTGACCAATTCTGGATAGAATTTCAAACGGACCACAGTAACGTGGTGCTAGCTTTGCACAACTCCCCAGTTTTAGAGAGCTTTTCTTTGGTCTTACCTTTATAAACACGTGCTCACCCACCTGGAACTATTTGGGAGTTCTTTTCAAATCTGCTTGGCTCTTTTGCCGATCCTATGCCACCTTCAAATTTTCCTGCACTTGTTTCACAATCTGTTCCAGTTCTTTCAATAATTCTGGTCCCAACACTAATCTATCTACTAGATTATTCTAGGATATAGGAGTGTTGCATTTACGTCCATACAAAATTTCAAAAGGACTGAATGTAGTTGATGAATGGTAGTTATTATTATATGCAAATTCTGCTAAATGCAAGTAGTCTTCCCACTTACTTGGCTGATCTTTAACATACATTCTTAACAAATCCTCCAGCACCTAATTCACTCTTTCTGTCTGTCCATCTATTTGATGATGGAAAGAGGTACTGAAATTCAAGGTTGTATTCAATCCCTTAAACAAGGACTTCCAAAAATTTCCTATAAATTTAGGATCCCTGTCTGAAATGATAACCTTCGATACTCCATGTAACCGAAAAATCTGCTTTAAGAATATATCAGCTATGTTGGAAGCCTTGTAAGTAGTTTTAACAGGAATGAAATGTGCTGCTTTGCTTAATTTATCTAACACCACCATAATCGAGTCATTCTGATTCTGATTTCTGGGCAATCTAGTAATAAAATTTAAGCTAATTACTTCCCATTTCCAACTAGGAATAGGCAAAGGTTGCAGTAAACTAGCTGGATGTTGGTGTTCGGTTTTTACTTGTTGACAATCCAAACATCTAGCTATGTATTCAGGTACTTCAGATTTCATATTAGGCCAGAAATATTCTTTTCTTAGCATAGTTACAGTCTTTTGCTAACCTGGATGCCCTGAGTAAGGTGTTTTATGATCTTCGTCCAAAATCAGCAACTTAACCTTAGGCACATACAGTTTGTCCTTAAACAATAAAAATCCATCTTTATTTAGACTATCACCTTTTATTAAGCTTTCTGTAGGTTCTTCTTTAACTGTAACTTGTAATTTTTGATAAATTTCATCATGTTTTACCCCTTCTATAAGCTGTTCATTTAAATCAGAAGCATAAGTGTTGATTGCTGCTGTAAAGTTCATCTTTGCATTTCTGCTTAAAGCATCAGCCACCTTATTTTCTTTTCCTTTTATATGTTAGATTTCAAAATCATATTCACTCAAGAAGGATAACCACCTTGCTTTTCTTGCATTTAAGTTGGGCTGATTCAAAAGGTATTTCAGACGTTTATTATCAGTCATTAAAATAAACTTCCTGCCTATTAAATGATGTCGCCACATTTTTAAGGCATGTATAACAGTAGCAAGTTCTAAGTCATAAGTTGCATAATTCTTTTCGTGGATCTTTAACTTCCTGGACTCATAGGAAATGACATGCCCGTCTTGAGTCAGCACACCGCCTAAACCATCATTACAGGCATCTGTGCATACCACGAAATCCTTATTAGGATCTGCTATTCTTAGAATAGGCGCACTTGTTAATAAGGTTTTTAATTTCTTAAAACTTTCTTCACATTTTAAGTTTCAATCGAATTTCTTGCCTTTCTTTTGCAAGGAAGTGATCGGATTAGCTATTTTTGAAAATCCTTCAATAAATCTTCGTTAATAACCGGTAATTCCCATAAATGACCTAACATCTGTTAAGTCTTTTGGAATTGGCCATTATTTGATTGCCCGAATCTTTTCAGGATCGACTGAAATCCCTTCCTTAGTCACTACGTGACCTAAGTACTGTATTTCATCCTTAAAGAAGTCACACTTACTAAACTTTGCGAAGAGCTATTGCTCTCGCAACTCTTGTAAAACTATCCTCAGGTGTTCTTTATGTTCCGCTTCATTTTTAGAGTAAATTAAGATGTCATTGATAAACATGACAACAAATTTATCTAAGTATTTATGCATTATATTATTCATTAAGCACATAAAGACAACTGGGGCGTTGGTAAGCCCAAATGGCATTACGACAAATTCGTAACGTCCATACCTTGTTCTGAAGGCTGTCTTGAAGATGTCCTCATCTTTAATTCTTACCTGATGATATCCTGATCTCAGGTCTATCTTTGAGAACATTGTAGCTCCATGTAGCTGATCAAACAGATCATCTATGCGGGGTAATAGATATCTGTTTTTAATAGTCATCTTGTTTAGTTGACGGTAGTCTATGCATAATCGCATAGTTCTGTCTTTCTTTTCGACAAAGATGACCGGTGCTCCCCAAGGAGACACACTGGGTTGAATATACTTCTTATCTATTAATTCTTTTAACTGTGATTTTAGCTCATTAAGTTCTAAAATATTCATACGATACGAAGCTTTCGATCTAGGTACAGCACCTGGCACCAACTTAATAGTGAAATCCAGTTCCCTCCTAGGAGGTAATCCTGTAATTTCCTCTAGAAAAACATCAGTAAATTCATTTAAAACAGGAATTTCTTCTATTTTTAACTTATCTTTTTCAGACTTACTTGCTTCATTTGTAATGGTTACAGCATAGGCTTTACACCCTTTCCTGACTGCTCTTTTAAGTTGTAAAGCAGAAATCTGCCTAATTACAGTTTTCCTAGGAATACCCTTCACCTTTCACCTTTACTGGTTGTTCATTATTATTTACGCACGTAAAGGTTTTATCATAACAGTTTAAAACTACCTTATGTTTCTCTAACCAATCCATACCAATCAGTAAATCATACGAGCCAAGTGGTAAAACATTAAGCTTAACTGTAGTTTTAAAATCATCCATAAGTAAAGCACATTCTTTCACATAACAGGTTACTTTCCTTTTTGCCCCAGTGGCTAATTGAACTAACCAGGAATTATCAAACTTATCAACAGACAATTTACACTTTTCCACTATTTGAGGTGCAATGTAGCTAAGACTAGATCCTGGATCAATTAAAATGGTTACAGGGGTTTGGTTAACCATACCTTCCACTTCCACCATGGAAGTCTGATAGTCAGCTTAGCGGTTCTCCAAATCTGCATTTATTCGGGGCATAGTCCTCGTAAATTCTCCAACAATCATTTCCTCTTGCACAGTGTGAATATTGCTGACTGACTTTTCCTGTTTTGGGCAGACCGAGGCATAGTGCGGGACATTACATTCCCAGCACTTAACAGGCTCCTTTCGTTCAAAATTCTTAGTGAAATTCCCATGATTGTTTGCAGCCTCCTTGCCCTTAAAGTTATTGGAATTATTGGAATTATTAGAAGCACCATTTCTATTTCCCTGGAAATTCATACTGTTAGAATAATTTCTGTTCTTATTATTCTTGAAATTCTTCTGGGGTACAAATTCTTTCTTTTTAAACTCAGGCTGATTACTGTTCCTTTTAGCCTTCCAGTTGGCTATACCTTCTTTCTTCTTGTTCTTTTCAAAATAGAAATTTGCCTTCCTCATGGCTTCTTCCAAATTCTTTGGGTTATCATACTCAATTCTGTCCTTGATGTGGTATGGTAGACAATTGAGAAACTGCTGCACTTTAGGTTTCTCGTCTACTAAGTAAGGTACATACCTCAACAAGCTTAAGAATTTACTGTTTAAATCCTTCATAGTCATGGAACCTAACTTCAATTCGTAAAATTCTTCAGCTCTTTCTTCATAATATTGTTCGGACAGAAATTTCTTCTTGAAGTACCTTTTAAAGGTACTCCAATTAACTTATTTTTCCTTGATACCCTTAACTCTTTTCAGATTTTGCCACCATATGTCTGCTTTTCCAGAGAGATTATATATTGCCATTTTTTCCTTCAGCTGATTTGAATAGTTGTATATCTGAAAATACTTCCTCATCCCGGATAACCAGGACTCTACTTCTTCCCCTTTTTCGGTCTCTCCGTTGAAAGTTGGGGGCTTTATTTTTTTAAACTCCCCGAAAATATCTTCATATGGTATGCACTTCTTCTTTCTGTCATACAACTCAGCCTCACTACTGTCACTAGTAGTGTGGTAACTTTGTTGCTCCTTGAACCCTTCAGATGATGAACTGCTTTCAGCTTTTTCCAGCTTCATATTTTTAGATCCTTTTTGATGGCTAGCTTCCTCAAATTCGGATCGTTTGCTCCTCCCTTCAATCTAGAATTTTTCCATCAAAATTTGGTTCAACTCCTCCTGAGACTTCAAAATCCTCTCATTGTCCTTCTTAACTAATTCCATTTCAGTCTTCAAATCCTTTATAGTTCGCATCATCTTTGAAGAGTGAGCAGTTACCTCTTCTAACATAGGTTCTCTCGATAATTGTCTTATCTCAGTGTTTGGAGACTCCTCCTGAGCATATTCTCTTAGCTTCTCCATACCTGCCTGTTAGATTCAAAAAAAGAAATTTTCTGTTCTTTACATAAAACAGAATATAGGTTAGTATATTATTTTACTGTTCTATGGAAACTAGTTGGGCCACATCAAGGCCTAATATTTGAACCATCCTCTTAGACCACACGTCAAAACCCCAAATTTTTCCAATTTTTTTTTTTAAATGCATAAATTTTCATTTAAATACAGTCATTAACTGATTGATTAGTTCTATGTTACTAGATTCATATCTGAATGATATTTTGACTATGTTTATCTTTATAGAATAGTTTCTTTTCAATTACTGATTTGTTTTTCTGTTGCGACCACAAGGTGGGATTGTCATGAAAAACTGGGCTTACTTAGCTTCTGAGCTAACGCAGAATTTTTTCCTTCTCTTACAGAATTACAGGTAAGATGTTCGGATGCTGCTAATAAATCTCTAAAGTATTCAATAACGATTCGCTGTACAAAATTAATTCAGTAAAAGTATATACATGCTAGTCAGATTTATCAAGCTTATAAAGGTAAAGCTTTAACTATGATTCCTTTTAAGATCTTACTGATAAAGAATTGAATTCTACTAGTAAAGGTGGCAGCTATTTTTCCTACTAATTGCAAGTGTAAAATGTGATAAATATTTCTTTACTAGCACAGTAAGTATGGCAGGATTACAACATCAAAGATCTAATATTAATTATTCATAATTACTGCATCATGCCATGATTGAATTTGCAATGCTAATTGTAAAATGATAAGGAGGTTTAAGTACCAAACTTATACTTTTCTTAATTCAAGAATCAAAAGGTTTACTACTTGATACAAGTCACTTTTATAGTCTTCCTTTAGTATTTAAAATTCTGTATTGTTTTGGAATACTATTTCTATTCCATGATTAATAATTTGATGGTAACTTATAGATTATTCTCAGATTTATTATACTCAAATACCACTTATGATTTTCATAACTATACTATCAAGCAAAGAAGGCTAACTTACCCAAGCTACCTATCATATAATGACTTTATAATATATTTTATAATCTTTGAGCTTGAAAATGACAAAAGACTAATTGTCACAAAATAATTCTAAGACAATTAATAGGATTGTTATTTTACTAGCAAGGGATGATCATAAGGTCAAGAATAAAACCATAATCATGATCAATTGATCACTTAATTTGATTATTACCATGCTATAGAATTTATATTATTATTCCCTTTACCTTCATTCGTGAACTAGGGCAATAGATAATATATAAAATAGGTTTATAAACAAGCTATGCCATGGTAAACTATTATTTCCCCTTTGCTCTTATATCTCATTAACAAACAATACAATCCTCCATACATAAATGTGTTAGACCAAACGATGAACAAATTCTACATTATAATGTTTTCTAAACATTATTCTAGTGTTTATATGGTTGATTTTATAATGCAGGTGGTTGACTATGGTATAACGAACCTTGTGAAATCCCCACGATATGATTTGGGTTGTGAAATCATTGGAGATCTTGCTCATGGAACTATAATGTTCCTACCCACTGCATGCCAATTATTAAAAGGGTTACGTGGTCTCTTTCCAGCCATGCATTGGCATTTATAAAGGTTTGACTCAAACCCTAATTGTCATTCTTCCACTGCCTTCGGGCCTCCAGCCGCTCTGCAATAACCTCCTTGTTCACTCCGTTGTTTGCACTATGTGTTAGTAGTCCATATGCTGGTTCAGCTCCTCGTGGGCTCATCTACTGCGTTGTGAGGAAAATTACTGTGTCAAATAGCTTGCTGTGGAATGTTGAGCAGTGTCGATTTTATTAGGGTTTATCCATTCGCATCCATTGCCCGAACTCTTTACTGTGTAGGTCATCGCCTTAACTTGGTGCTGTGAATCATCCTCCATCACGACAAGTTACCTATCGCTCCAGCGAGCTCCTTCTCTTCTGCGGTAAATGAAGGGTTTACCTTTCCTCCTACTGATGGTTGTCTTGCTGTTCTTTAGTGGCCATATTTCTGTTAGACTTGAAGGTAAGATACAGGGTTTTCCCTTCGTTTTCTTTTCAAAGAAATAGCTTAAACAAACAACAGTTTTTGGCAAGATTTTTAATATTATGTTTATCCTTCGTTACAGGGTTGGTCTTCTCCTCTTGGCGTGGAAGGTGTGAAACTTCAACGGCTGGCTACTTCTAGTAAGCCTGGTTTTTATCCATGGCGTTCTCCTCCTTGCTGGTCCTTTAGGGTAGTCATGGGTTTGGCTTCGTGGTGTGTAACCCTAGCGGTTACTTTGGTTCAGTTAGTGAATCTGAATGCTGTCAAAGAGTTTCGACTCTTCGTTTATTATGGGATTTTGGCTGAAGCCAAGACTGTGGGTTTTGGGTCTTTGTTTATTTACTATGTAAGTATGTATATATTTACTACTATTGTACAGGCTGTAAGCCTGTTTTTGTGAATCGAAAAGGTAGTCGTGAGTTGCAAAGGAGATAGAACTCCATCTTTGATGAATCTCAGTACATAATTGTTATTTTTGACAGGTTTACCCTGAACTTGGAGCTATAAGCTATCCATGCAGTTTTTCTTGAATTATAATTTGTTACTGTACAGTTTTGAAAATAATATACTGTGTGTACTTGGCTTATTAAGCTTATCTGTGGTTTCTAAAATCATATATTTCTATACAGTAAATAATAATACAATAATTATTATTTATTATAATACTTAAATTACCCTACCTAGAATGCTTATTACCTTCACTGCTAGCTCTGTTTAGGTTCTTTTATAGGTATAAATGGAAATAATAATTTGTTTTCTGTTTATAAACTAACCTATTGTTAGTGTATCCTCAAAACTTATTATTAATTACACTGCGCTTCTGAAATTATAAGGGTTTCCAGTTATGCTTTATACAATCTAGTTAAGCTCGAAAGTCGAGCATTCTGTCACTCTATTATTTGCTTACTGTTGATTATGCACTTGAATTTTTTTTACTCTTAATATTTCTTTTATAAATTTACTGTCAAGGATTTTGTACTCGATTTTAAACCTTGACTTACTAGTTATTTAGAAATTTGTAAATGTTAACATATAGTTTATACCCTTCAGCTTATATAGGGTATTTATATTCTTATTTTATTGTATTAATGTTCTTAAGTACTGATTATTTACCTCGCAGTACAGAAAGTATAAATAGTTTTAGTTTGTAATTAATGTAATAAATACATTACCTGAAGTTCAATAATGATAATACTCCTATAGTGTATGTAATAGAAGTTTATTGATATTAATAAAATAAAGATATTATCTCCCCTGAGAGTACCTATGTTTCCATGATTATTATTTAGTTTATTTTATAACATTCTGTTATTTATTTATTATGCCAAATTTGCTAAATACTAGGTAAGATTCTGTATTTATCTAGTTTATCTGTTTGGTTATGATATCTATATATATATATATATAGATAGATATATAAATCAAATAATACTACTTAGGATCTATCTCATATACTTATATAGAGTAGCATTCATTTACTATCTAAGAAAAATAGGATAACAGCTCTGGAAACTGTTCGAGCTCAGTTAAAAAAAATAAAAGGAAGAATAAGTAATGAAATGACTACATCACTAAACATACATACAGTCTAACACAGCTTGGTTTAACTATAGAGTCTAAACAATATTTAATTACTCCTACTTTCAGTGTTGTCATTTCAGCATAAAGAAGTTAAATTCTTAAAACTGGAAGAAAACAATTGTAAGGTTTAAACCGCAGGTATACCTAGTCTAACTTTTCTTAGTGCAACTATTATATTCTTCTATATGTTCTTTACAAATAATAGAATTACTGAGAGTAAAATACTGTACAAGGGAATAGTTTTATCTATAAGCACATACTACTGTCAGTAAAACAAATATTTCTTCTGATGATAAGTAAAGAAACAATCTACTATTCTACAATCTCATCATATCATCTTTTTATAATTCTACCGCCGTGCTGGAGTACGGTCTAGTAAACCCAAATGTGAAAAAACACAGTGGGTATTTATTCTTCATGAAAAAATTCTATTACTAATAAACTAAAAACATTTACATCACTAAACTAGTTAAATCTTTATATCATAACTACAAACATAACATTCAACCATTCTCAGTTATTAAAACAAAGACAGTTAAGTGATAGAACCTGCTTAAGCTTTGGACAACAACAGGGAGGCCATTCCTCCCTACCAACTCCTGGATTGCGCTCAAACAACGACTCCTCAGGACCCCTGAGCTTGCTCTGGTCTCCCTGGTTGGAACTAGGTGCAGCAATAGTCAAATACCTGTCTTCAAACTCAGTATTAATCCAGAACTAATCAGTAAGTTCTCTCAGCTAACAAGCTGTAATAAACCAAGTTACTACAGCATTCCTCTTAGAACAACTTCCTTACTGTTTTTTCCTTTTTCCCCAATGAATTTCCTGAATATCATTCACCTGAATGATTTCTCTCTGGAAAATATTTGAGCAACCTCAGCTCTATTCATTAGGTACTTTTAAAAGATTGCCTAGGTCTTTTTGGGTTAGTTGTCATTTAATGAGCCACCTGCTCTGATCCCACTTTCTTGGGGGATCATGACCCCAAATATAGGGAAGTTTCCACCTGCAACTTAGGAAGTGTTTGAGGATTCTACCACTTGTCTTTTGCCCTTCACCTAGTTCCATCCACCAGTTTGACCAATAACCTCTTATTAACAGCTCTCCCAATGCTGTTGTCTCCACTTTTTATTTATTAATAATAAAATATTCAGAATTACATTCCACTTCTTTTGACTCTGCTGAGTCATCAGTTCCTACTTTACATTAAATTTAACATAATGTCTTGGGAATATAATTAAAACAATTTACATTATTTTACAAATTTGGGGTATGTGACAGAATGATACCATGCTTTTATGGGATTGTGTCTCACTTTTTGATACAGAAAGAAGTAGTCTGAAACCTGAGAGTATACCAGAAATTCAAATGACAACAAATGGCTTGGATGTGGTAAATAAAGACAATTCAATGATCCCAAAAATTAATAAGTTGCAAGAGAATGCCAGGAAACAACCAAAGAACAATGTTGATGGCAAAGTACCTGAAATCACCATTATCAGCCAAGATCCGAAGCAAATCAACAATCCTATTAAGCCTATGGAAGACCAAGTAGGTGTTAACAAAGAAAATAATAAAAGGCCTGAAGAACCAGAGGAAGAGATACCCACCGAAAACCAACCTGTGGAGGAAGATGTCGAATCAATTGGGGAAGGGAAAGCTAGGTTTAAAACCCCACCTTTCCTTTTGAATTTGGAAATTTTGAACCATAAAGTGCATAATTGTTTGGTAGATTCTGGGTCATCGGTGAATGTTATGCCACTCGTAGTCTACAAAAAAATTAATGGGAATCCAAAACCTATTGCTTGGGATGTTACTCAACTAGACAGAACTAGTGTCAAAGTAGTTGGGGAAATGGAGAATGTTCTCATTCGTTTATCCGCAAATGAAAAGATATGTCAATTTATTGATATTGTAGTGGCATACATACTGGATGGGTATGGACTTATTTTGAACTGAGACTGGTCCGCAAGGTTAAAGGGATATTTTGCTTTAGATTGGTCACATTTATGGCTGCTTCATAAAGGGGTCCCAAACCGGATCAAAATCTTAAGGGAACCTTACATGAAGCACACTATCACTAAGTTGGAAGAAGAAAATGAATCAGCAAATTCTGTTTTGGGGAATTATCTAATGGAGCTTTAACTAAGACATCATGCATTAGAAGAAGCCAGTAATATAATAAACACTCAGCCCGATCTCCTTCAATGTTCACGGGCTGATGGCATCGATTGTAAATTGGTAGACGTATTTTTGGTTTCAAAAATAGCAGAATTAGATAATGGTTAGGTATTTCACATCTACAATCGAGCCTAGCCCCTTGATTCATAAGTTGGTAGATCTATAGGGGTGGGCAGAGAACTGGTCAGGTAGTGGGTGGTTCTCAATTTTTTTTATTACTTTGATGTTTGTTTTTGATAACCTTGTACATAAATAATTTGATGCAGTTTTTCACTTTTATTTGCCGCTGTTGTTTCTAGTTAATTTTTGTTTGTTTTTGAATAAAAGAGGCAAAATTTTGGTTGCATGGAAAGCATCAGGGTTCTTGATTAACTGACATATTTGGGATAAGACTGTGCATTCTTGGTTGAATTGATAGAATTTCTTCTAGTAAGTAGTTTTCCTAAATGGCTATACGCTCATTGAAGTCTTGCTTAACCCCTGAAAATAACTCAGAATCAAAAGGTCTGGAATACTATTTCGAAGCTCCATCCACTTCACATCTAAAATGTCCTAGGGGGTGATAGCAAAGGACCCACATAAAGGAAGCAAGGTAAACAATTTATTATATATAAATGATCCCATGCCATGATCTTAAAATCCTAGAGGCTATCGAGAGTCAAAACTCTTGAAAGAAGCAATACATATCAAAGCAAAGTATAAAAAACGTGAATACCAATTTGCCAAAATTTCTTCTCTGTCTGTGAGCTGAAAAGTAAATACATCTCTCACACAAAAGGAAACTATGGATAGAAGAGCCTGAATAAAATTCAGACATAGGGCATGCGGAGGACTCAAAAGAACAAAAGTTCAAAAGGAACAAAAGTGCAATTGGCATGGGAATGAGGAACAAATGAATATTTCTGTTTACCATATGTTACGATCCTGTGGTGTCCAAGCTAGAAACTACCCAAAGACAGAGGTAAAATAAATCTCACCTACTAAGCCTCAAAAGAGTTATCCAGACTTTGAATATTTTGGTGTTCCCATTTCCAAAAATGGATTGTCATCAATGATTTAAATGCATGTGTTTTCCTTTTTAGAAATACAAGTATCTAGAAGAATTCAACTTATGGGTTTAATGATTAAAAAATATTATACTTGGAGAAAAGTTGATTCAGAAATATGGGGTTCACCAGCTAGTCACCAATTATTGCAGCTGCAACAATTTCCCAAAATTCTAAAAATTTCGGGACCCTCCTTTTATCTTGTTTTGCTCAGCTTGTTTGGGTTTGCTTGATTTTGCTAATGTTTGTTCAAGGAATATCTTTATACCAATGCTGTTAATACTGCTATATAGCACACATTGAGTTCTTACCCCGCCATCGGAAGTTGTCGATACTATGGATCCGAAATGCAGTTAACTGCACGCCCACCATTGCAAAGTTGCAGTTGAGAGGCGGTCTGATCCAAGGTATACTGCCTCTGATGAGCTTTACTTTTATTTTTCTCATTATCGATGGCTTTATTGGAATACCGTCGGAACATTTTGTCTCTACAGTTTTTGTCGTCGTGGATGATGTATTGCGAGCCCCCCGATGGTTGTATTAACCTCTTCCGATCCCCGCCATTTTGATTCGCAAATCCTTAGTCTTTTTAACTTCTGTCATTGCAACTCTAGAAGGGACTATTCTTACGATTGAGTTTGATTTAGGTTTTCTGCTTTGTCGATCTTTTTCACTTAAGTCTTGTTTGTTTTACTTCCGATTTTGACTAGTTTGCGAAACTCGGTGTCTTTACGGTTTCCGCTGTTGCGGCGCTTCAACCAACTATTGGTCCAAGGTCTTAGTATGGTGAACTCCAATGCAGAGTGTTTATTTATTTCTCTTGCCACTGCATATCTCATAGTCGTTTCACCATTTTTCGTTGCGGAGAAGCAGCTAACATGATCGTCGATCCCCTAGTCATTCCACCGCCCGATGGTCATGTTTTTCCTGTCGATTGTTTGTTTACCGGGATGCATATATTAGGGGATTGGGGTTTATTATTTTCTATTGTTTTTTCTACGAATTTCCTGTGCTGTCGTTGTCATTTCGAGCAGGACACTATACTCATTATCGGTACCCCATTCCTAGGTGGCGCTGCCGTGGAAGTTTGTGGATTTTTCTCACCAATCGAACAACGCCTTTCCAGGTAGGCCTTTTTTCCTCGTTTCTACCTCTTCCTTTCGAATTGTGAACTGGGGTTTTCGCCCTTGGTTGGTTCCCACCTCTACGGTTAATGAATACCTAGGTTTACATTTTTCAGCACTTATATTGTTTGTGTAGATGGTATGGTTGTCCGGTGTGGGTGTTTTTGTTTGCTGAATGATTAGAATCACTACTGTTATGAGCTTGCGAACCACACCCGACTGTTTGGGAAACCGGTGCAGATGAGCGTTACACCATCTGCACCAGTTTCCCCCAATGTGTGTTTGGCCGTTCGGGGAGGGTAGTTCCCTATTAGTTTGTAGAGGAAGGAGTTTTCTCATTTATTTCAAAGTACCGAGGTTTTGGTTTCCCAGTATTCGGGTCGCTCACGTTTCTTGTGGACTAGGGTCGTGGGTTTGGTTACACCCCATTCAGGATAAGATTGGGAATAGGACATTTTTTTTTATTTCATGGTGTCGAGGGTGTAGTTGAAACTGTTTTCCTTGACGAGGGGGGGGGGGATGTTCTTTAGTTTAGCGAGGTCATGATGTTATGAGTCGATTGCACAATGTTTTAGTCATGGGAAGGTTTTAGTTCTTTTTGCAGATTTGTTTTTTGTAGGAACACTTGGTAGTTAAATGTTGTTTGTTTATTTTCATAGCTTCAACCATGAATAGCCTAAACAAGGTAAATGCTCATATAGTTTATCTCCATTCTTTGAATATTATTTAGAAATGGCTCAACATGACCTAAAGGATTTTGTGTAGGACAGGGAAATCCTTCTGAATACGAGATGTCTAAAAGGAAGAAGAAGAAATCCCCTATAGTGGAGAAAGAACCTGATGTTGAAATTGTAACCAAGGTTGAATACACTTATGAAGACAACAGATGCATAGTGGGTGTGGAAGCTAAATATAAATGGGGGGAAATATACAGGCTGATAACACATCGGGAGGTACCTGACACAGGTTTTGAGGAAGAAACTATATATGCAAATATAGAGAGATCTTCTTTGATGAGGGTTGCTACCAGACCTGATCTTTTCCCCTGTTCAAAGGTGATTGGATGGATTCTGCCCAGGGCAGATGTAACTACCATGATTTTGGCCAACGTTGATAAACAAGGTTATGCTGCTTATAGCCCTGGTTACGTATCACTAGCCTACCACTTACCGGAAGCACAGGTATACTTGACTGAAAACTGGCTAAAGAAAATTAATATGGACCTCGTTGAGACACTGAAAAGAATGTTGGTACTTGGAAAGAGTTTCAGAACTAGGACATCATGGGAATATGACACTACCACCTTGAGGACCCCCTACAGATTCATTGCCTTAATGTTGAACAGTATTTTTGGGAGAGCCCATGGTAAAAGTTTTAAGTTGGGTTGGGTCGCTATCATTTTCTACGTTGCAAGCCAAGGGACCATGTTCAACCGGGCGAACATTGTATCAAACAGCCTCTCGGCATGCATTGCTTCATGTTTGGGAGGGGTGTCCCAGAAAAAATCAGTGTTCTACATGAGCTCTATACTGATTGATTGCATACTATGCAACTAACCCTTCCCAAACCTGAGGTGTATTTAAGACCGAGAGAGAACACAAGTCTACTCAGCTTACAAGCCAATGTGGGCACATAAGTACCATAGTCACTATAGAGAAGTGTGTGAACACTTCATTATGCCATTATATACATTGATTTTCTTAAAGGAATGAAATTGCATGTCAGAAGAAGCGTTGCAGGTTATTGAAGAATATGCAGATTACTACTTAACAGAGGATGGACTCTATATCAAAATGTATGGATGCTCCAGAGCACCTTCACTACTTCCAAAGTATGCCACTGATTATGTGGTACACAAGGAGGCAGTCAGGTAGGTCTTCTTGGATGGCATGGGGAGTTTTTTATTTGAACATAAGAAGGCAACTTATCCTCCCTTACCATTCAGGTTGGGAAGCTATAAGTTCAAAAAAGTTAAGAAATCCAATGAATTTGTAGAAGAGTTGGGGAAATGAATTTCCATAGGAATGATTCCCAGAATAACGTGGTAGAGCATTGCAGGGAAGCGAATGTACATTTCGAGTATACAAGCCACTGGGATAAAGACCAATCACTTTTCTGAAATGCAGAAAACATAACTGCATTAAAAAGGAGATTTAAAAAGAAAATCACTACTAAAGGCGGGAACAGACAAGATGAGCAGAAAAAAGCAGAGGAAGAGGAGGCTAGGAAAAGAGATGAAGATGCTAGGAGACTAGCATAGGAGGCCGAAATCTGGCTTAAAAGTGAGGAGGAAGAAAAGAGAAAAGATGAACAAGAGGCAGCTAGAAATGCAGAAGAAGTTGCCAATATTAAAGAAGAAGAAAGGGAAAGGAAAATGGATGAGGAAGTTAGGAAGAAGGAAGCAGAAATATTAAAAATGGCAGGGTCCATGACAGAGCAACAAGCTTTCGATCCTATAGACATTCAGGTTTAGGATGTGGGTAATCCTGATTTTCAAGATCCTAAGGTAGCTGCTAGCAGCACATTAGGACAGGCTATTGTTCCTACGCTCAAACTGATCCCTTTTGAACAGAGGAAAGGGGAAGAAGTGTCGGACTTCAACACTATTTTTTACAACAGGGAAACAAAAATAATAGTGAAGAGGACTGAGAGGAAGGTCGAGACTGGGGGGCAGTCTGGTAAAATGATAAATGATACAACTGTGGTGTATGGGATAGACAAGGACCCAAGATTCACTATCAGAGCTGGAGTAGCATTGATCCATGCTTTTGAGGACAATGTGGATAGGATAATGACTGATCTTGAATAGTCAAAGAAATCTACCACCCAACTAAAAGATACCCTAATAAGGGAGAGAGAGGAGAGTAGTAGATTAAAAATAAAGGTTGAAGACATGCAACATGAAATAAAGTCTTCAAAAGCAGAGCTCCAGTTCCTCCAAGTAGAGAAGAGATCTCTGGAGGTTGCCCAGGAAAGTCTAGAAAAACTATAGCAGGAATGTCAAGGGTTAAGGACTGAGAAGGATGGGTTGAAAATGATATGTGAAAGCCTTCATACAGAAAAGGATCAGCTGCTAAGTAAGATAGGGGAGCTGGAGTTCCAGAAAGTTGCCTTGGAGGAGTCAGGGAGGCAATCTCAGGTGCAGACTGCATAGCTTAAAGAACAAGTTACTTCATTAGTAGCAGCTCTAGAAGAAGCTAGGGAACAACAAGCTAACCTTCATCCTTTCAAGGAGCATGTTTTAGCACAGAGGAGTAAGATGCACCAACTGCAAATATCTATAGAAGAAGAGAGGTGCAAGTTCTTGCAGGTAGACAATAGACTGGAAGAAATTTTGGAAACTTCTTCATATTTTATGGACAGATCGTAAGACATTTTAGAAGTCCTGACGGGAAGAATGGCGAGATTAGAGGCCAATGAGGAAACCCCTACAGACCTGCCAGCAAAAGATCAACAAAACATGAGACAATACTATGATTTATTTGAATTTTCCATAAACATAGCCGAAGAATTCAAGAAGGTTGTAAAGAAAACAAAGGGAGCTTGTACAGAGTTCTGTAGGAGGCTTTTGATTACTTACAATCGCTTCCAGGTTGCTGTTGAACAAAGGATGAACACCATTCTCGACCACAACCTATTTTTGGAGATGTTGCAAAGTAGATATCAGGAAGATGAACAAAGGATTCAGCACATCAAAGCCCTAAACGAGCAGACCCTGAGAAATGAGGTAGCTCATTCAGCGGTCAGTGTACAGTTGCTAGAGGATCAACTTCGCCTGAGCTCAGCCAGGATCGAAGTAATAAGAAATCAGGCCGCTAAATTTGAAATCAATATTCGATTTTTAGAACCTTCTAAGTTCAAAAACATTGCCTCAAAAGCTTTAGCATGGAAGAAGTTCTTGAACAGTCAAGCGGGGCCCTCCTCATAAGTGCCTTGTTTGTTTGTTTTTATTGTAGTATATTGTAAATTCTATAAGCACTTAATGTAAGAAAGTATGGGAGGTGAAGCATTGGGGAAGCCCAAGAGTCATTTGTGGGTAGCCCAAAATTTTTTATTTTGTATAAATATAGAGGAATTAGATAGGAGAAGGGACTTTTTCCTGGAGAAACTTGTGAACTACTTGTTGTAAGAGGAACTACTTTGTTTTGCAATAATAAAATTACAATTTTGCCTATTGGAGAAAGTGTTGTGTGGAATGTTCAAATGTGATGAAATGAACAATGTTGAAGGGGAACTATTTCGTTTTCAGCTGTGTTTCATTAACTGTGAGAGCGTTCTAACTTTCTGAACCTATGTTCTTATTTGAATGTTCTCTGGTTTATTCTGTGATAATTTCCACTATGAGTAATGAATGTTTTAACAGATGACAAGCTATCTTGTTGTGCATATATTTATTCATGTTTTTGTGTTTTGATTCCAAGAACAACTATCTGTGATTTATCTTAACACATGAACAGTATTACATTACTCATGAATTAATAATCTTGCTCCTTAGGGACAACTTAGTTAGTATTGTTTTTCAGTTGTGTGTGATTTATATGTGAGAGAGTCTAAGACGAGAGGTAAGAACCTGCGCATCACATTGTGACCACTCCTCACATTCTTCATCAATCTGCGTCTTAGATAGGAACTTGCATATCATACTTAAAGTCAAAATACAAAAATATACACGGTGGACCGGGCTGCAACCGGTAAAACCCTTTGTTTTTGTTACTTGACCTACGGTAGCCAGACCATACACCAGACAGATTCCCTACACCAAACAGTCATGGGCTAGTTGGGAACGTTGACTGGGGAGAATCCCTTGCTGTTGTTGCCTGCGAATTTCCAGGCCTCAACAGTTCTACACATAGATTGATTTGAGAGTTCATCTTCTCTTATATCATAACTACGTTTGATATGTGGCTTAACACCCGACTGGTCCATGTTATATGTTTAAAGAGAATAGAGGGTCATTAGCTAATTGATCGATTATGAGAAGCTCATTTGTAACTTTCTTTATTTTGCATAATAAAATGCCTCAAGTATCCATTTGTCTAGCGCCATAGAGTGTTTACCTTTCAAGGATTTAAACCATGTGAAAACATCAGTGTGTTGATCTGTGATATGTTTGTGTGAGTGGATTCTCTAGGTGTTTGTGTTAAGCTTTATTATTTCTTAGATGATATTCTAAAACAGTTTAAGATAGTAGGATCATTCAAATAGAAACAAGTACACTCACACAAGAGAACAAAAGATTTATCCTAGGAAACCCTCCTAGGGGAGAAAACCCAACAAAACTTCCTTAGTATAAAGCTCAACCAAAATAGTGTAAAACATAAGACAACTACTTCTCTCCTCTTTCTGGCACACTCCTTCTTCTTTATCTTGCAAAATTGGTTGAGTGAAGTGAGTACAAATAAAGGAGGCACCTACCTATTTATATTTGACTCTTGGGTTTTCCTAAAACTTAGCTGGACCGACTTGTCTAACTCACAAGGTCGACTTGACAGATAGGACACCAAAATAATATTTATTATAATGACTCAAGGGTTCTATTGGCTTGACTTAGATATGTAGGTTTACATTGATTCTTTCAATGACTCTTACATGACCTATTACATTAGTGACAACTCCCAAAGGAGGCATACAATTAGAAAAACTAGAATATCTTCCTAGGTCACAACATTTTAACACTCCCTCTTAACTAGGAAGGTATTCTACATCAACATCTACTACCACCATTGTACATGTGATTGGTGAGTTTCTTTATGTTGTAGGAAGTTTTGAAACAACATCATACATCTTCATTATCAATATTAGTATGAGAATACTTGATCATCTACTGCAAACTCTTCTACAATATCAATAAGTGGATACTGAGTCTTCTTCTAAGTCTTCTTTTGCAATATCAATATGTGGATACCGAGTCTTCTTCTATGTCTTCTTCTGCAATATCAGTATGTGGATGTTGATTCTTCTTCTGTAATATCAGTATGTGGATACTGAGTCTTCTTCTAGAATTTTAGTATATGATGTTGAAGTAGTAAACCAGTGCAATTAAGATAGCTTTACACGTGCACTATACACAACAAAAGCAACTGCAATTCTGTCGATAGCGAAAGCTATGATGGTGTTTGCTATAGATTGAATTTCATTTTCATTTGATTTTAAAATAACCCACATCCCAATTGGAGAAAGTTGTAACTGTGAGTGTTATAGAGTCAACACTCATGTTCAATTGGATTAAACATCATCCGAATAAGTATATAGATCTTGGAAATGTATGGTGTGGGTGAGATAGTGTGATAATTCAGCTAAATTGAAAAGCACTCTAAACAGTGTAATGGTGATCTTGTGTCGATGCCTATATATTCTTTTTCAGGAAATAACATAAATATATATAAATGTTTTTAAAAGACTCTTTAATTAAGCTTGTGGGTACCCAGAAACTTAATTAAAGAGTCTTCTAAAATTTTTTATATACATTTATGTTATTTCCTGAAAAAATATATAATCAAATTCTTACCCGCAAGATTAATTAAAGATTCTTTTAAAAACATTTATATATATTTATGTTATTTCCTGAAAAAGAATAGATAGGCTTCGACACAAGATCAACATTACACACTATATATATATATATATATATATATATAACCCAAATTCACTTTAACATATTTTTTTTTAACTTTAGCAAATTTCAATTTAAATGTATAGGGTAGATTTTAACAAATTTATTTTACTTTGAATTCAGGAAACCCTCTCAGGGGAGAAAACCCAACAAAACTTCCTCAGTATAAAAATCAACCAAAACAGTGTAAAACCCAAGATAACTACTTCTCTCCTCTTTCCGGTGCACTCCTTCTTTCTCTTGCAAACTTGCTCGAGTGAAGTGAGCACAAATGAAGGAGGTGCCTACCTTTTTACATTTGACTCTTGAGTTTTCCTAAAACCTAGCTGGACCAACTTGTCTAACTGACAAGGATTACTTGACAAGTAGAACACCAAAATAATATTTATTATAATGACTCAAGGGTTCTATTGACCTGACTTAGATATGTAGGTTTACATTGATTCTTTCAATGATTCTTACATGACCTATTACATTAGTGACAACTCCTGAAGGAGGAATACAATTAGAAAAACTAGAATATCTTTCGAGGTTACAACATTTTAACACTCCCTCTTAACTAGGAAGGTATTCTACATCAACAACCGCTACCACCATTGTACATCTGATTGGTGAGTTTCTATATGTCGTAGGAAATCTTGAAACAACATCATACATATTCATTATCAATATTAGTATGAGAATACTAGATCATTTGCTGCAAACTCTTCCGCAATATATGTGAGTGTATACTAAGTCTTCTTCTATGTCTTCTTCTGCAATATCCATATGTGGATATTAATTCTTCTTCTGTAATATCAGTATGTGGATACTAAGTTTTCTTCTATAATTTTAGTATATGATGTTGAAGTAGTAAACCAGTGCAATTAATATAGCTTTGTGTGTGCACTATACACAACAAAAGCAACCGCAATTCTGTCGATAGTGAAAGATATAATGGTGTATGCTATATATTGGACATTCATTTTCATCTGGATTTAATATAACCCACATCGCTATTGGAAAAAGTTGTAACTGTGAGTAAACAATTTTAGATAGTAGGATCATTGAAAGAACAGTAAGTACATTCACACAAGAGAACAAAATATTTATCCAGGGAAACCCTCCTAGGGGAGAAAACACAAGAAAACTTCCTCACTATAAAACTCAACCAAAACAGTGTAGAACCCAAGATAACTACTTCTATCCTCTTTATGCTACACTCCTTCTTTCTCTTGCAAACTTTCTTGAGTGAAGTGAGCAAAAAATGAAGGAGGTTCCTACCTATTTATATTTTACTCTTGAGTTGTCCTAAAACCTTGATGGACCGACTTGTCTAACTCACAAGGCCAACTTGACTAGTAGGACACCAAAATGATATTTATTATAATGACTCAAGAGTTCTATTGACCTGACTTAGATATGCAGGTTTACATTGATTCTTTCAATGACTCTGACATGACCTATTACATTAATGAAAACTCCCAAAGGAGGAATATAATTAAAAAAACTGGAATATCTTCCGAGCTTGCAACATTTTAACACTCCCTCTTAACTAGGAAGGTATTCTACATCAATAGCCACTACCACCACTGTGCATCTGATTGGTGAGTTTCTATATGTCGTAGGAAGTTTTGAAAGTACAACATCATACATCTTCATTATCAATATCAGTATGAGAATATTGGATCATCTACTGCAAACTCTTTCGCAATATCAGTCAGTGGATACTAAGTTTTCTTCTGCAATATCAATATGTGGATACTGAGTCTTATTCTATGTATTATTCTACAATATCAACATGTGGATATTGATTCTTCTTCTATAATATCAGTATGTGGATACTGAGTCTTCTTCTATAATTTCAGTATGTGGATACCGAGTCTTCTTCTGCAATATCAGTATGTGGATACCAAGTCTTCTTCTAATTCTTCTTCTGCAATATCAATATATGGATACCGAGTCTTCTTATGCATTATCAGTATGTGGATATTGATTCTTCTTCTAAGTCTTCTTTTGCAATATCAGTATGTGGACACTGAGTCTTCTTATGAAATATCAGTATGTGAATGTCGAGTCTTCTTCTTCTTATGCAATATCAATATGTGGATATTGAGCCTTCTTCTGTAATGCCAGTATGTGGATCATCTGAATCATCTTCTTCCATATCAGTATGTCACATACTGAATCACATTCTGCTATATCAGTATGTGAATACTAAAGCATCTACCTGCAACATAACTATATGAATACTAAAGTGACAACAAAATCATTATCGTGTTAGTACTAAAACCTCATCATCAACAAATAAATGCTAGATCATTATTTGTAAAATCAGTAAAGAAATATTGAAGAAAACATCATCAACACCAATATATAAATACTGAAACTACCTCATCATCATTAGTATGGGAATACTAAAACTACCTCATCAACATCAATATAAGAATATAGAATCTTCCTCATCCACATTGGTATGAGAATATTGAACCTACCTTATGAACATCAGTATTAGAATATTGAACTTGCCTCATCAGTATAGGAATACTAAAACCACCTTTTGAACATCAGTATGAGAATACTAAACCCATCTCATGAATATAGGAATACAAAAACCACTTATTACACATTAGTATGAGAATACAGAACCTACCTCATCAATATAGGAATACTAAAACAACCTCTTGAACATCAATATGAGAATACTGAACCCACCTCATCACTTTAGGAATACTGAAACCACTTCTTTCACATCAATATAAGAACATTGAACCTCCCTCATTAGTATAGGAATACTGAAACCACTTCTTGCACATAAGTATGAGAATATTGAACCCTCCTCATCAATATAGGAATACTGAAACCACTTCTTGAACATCAGTATGAGAATAGTGAACCTGCCTCATGATTATAGTAATACTGAAACCACCTCTTTCCCTTTGGCCTTCTGAAGCAACATCATGGTGGGTTCTCTGGTAGATCAACCCAGGTATTTTGTTTGACTTACTAGCTCTTTCGATCTAACAAGCCTAGTCTGATAGATGGATCTCCTTGGGGAAAAATGAAGCCTTGTATGGATTACTAACCCTTTTGGGGAAAATAATCCTTTCCAAACATACTAAACCCCCTAGTATCAACATGCCTCTTCTAACTTACTAACCCTTTCGAGCCAACAATCCTAGCAAGACATACCCTACCCTAGACTTAAATACCACACCACTGGAAAACAGATCCTTCTCCTCCTTCTAGTCCCTCTTTCGAGGGAATTCCTTTCGGAATACACCAAGCTTATCTTGAAATTATTCAAAATTTACACGAGACATAGGCTTAGTCAATATATCTGCCACTTGCTCCTCTGTAGGAACATACTTGATATTTAAAGCTCTGTTTTGTACCATATCCTAGATATAGTGATATATGATTTCGAAATGTTTTGACTTATCATGAAACACTGGGTTTTCTGTTATCATAATACAACTTTTATTATCAAAATGGATATCAGTTACCTCTTCCTATTTATCAAATAATCCTTCCAACATCTTGCGAAGCCATACTACTTTGCTACAAGATGAACATGTTTCTATGAATTTGTCTTTTTCCATGCTGAGTGCAATACTGGTCTACTTTCTGCTAAACCATGAGATCATTCTTGATCCCAAACTAAAAAAAAATCCTGAATTGCTCTTTCTGTCTTTGGCACTTCTGACCCAATATGAATCTGGAAGTCCATGTCATCTAGTCTTACAATCTGATGCATATATGATACCATAATCTAGCATTCCTTTTAGATACCTCATCACATGTTTTTCTCCAACTAATTGAATATGTTTGGGCTTCACCATATACTAATTTAATATGTTAACAACAAAACACATATCTGGTCTGGTATTGGTTAAGTACATTAGTGAACCAATAATATGTCTCTATAAGGTAACATCCACTGTCTCTGAAGAATCATCATTCAAGAGCTTCAAATTTGTTTTCATCGGAGTAGTCATATCCTTACACTCCATCATCCCAAATCTCTTTAGGATATCTATTGCACATTTTCCTTGGTTGAGGAAAATATTGTCTCAATGCTTGCATACTTTAAGAACTAAGAAATAATCCATCATTCCAAGGTCTTTCATCTCAAATTATGCAGTGACCTTCTTCTTGCATTTGTTGATGGGCTTGCATTCACCTGCGAAAAAAAAATCGTCTACATATAGTAGTACTATCATAAGCCCATAAACCTCAACTTTGTAGTAGAGGTTGGAATATGCTTTACTCTTTGTAAAGGATAAACTCATCAAGAAACCATCAATTCTTCCATACCACACTCTTGGGGCTTGCTTCAACCCATACAATTCCTTCTTATGTATGCATACATGAGTTTTATGGTTACCTATCTCAAAACCTTGTGGTTGTTCGATGTATACTTCTTCTTCTATTACTTTGTTTAGGAAGGTTGTTTTTACATCCATTTGATGTAACTTCCACTTCATTTTGGATGCCAAGGAAAGAACAATTCTACTTGAGGTGTACCTTGCTACTAGTGGAAAGGTATCCTCATAGTCGATTCCTTCTTTCTGAGAGAACCCATAGGCTACGAATCTTACCTTGTACTTCTCTATACTGCCATATATTGAATGCTTTGTTTTCTAGATCCATTTCAAGGATACTACTGAATTTTTCTTTAGTGTTGGTACTACTTCCCATTCATCATTCTTTATGGTGGATTGATATTCTTCGACCAAGGAATATACCCATTCTTTCTTCTTCATTGCTTCTATAAAGCACGTAGGTTCTTTGTCAACTAGGTTGCGCATCAAAGACACATAAATGGGGTATGTCATTGGATTCTTTCTTTCTCTAATGGTTCCTTAAGGGACATCAAATATTTCTACTTCTTCAATTACTTCTTGTGCCTAAGAAGAATTTCTTTTGTGTGAGATCATCTCACTAGGAATTTCTTTAGATCTCTGAGGTTTTGTCATGTCATGGTACTAAGGTATATGTTCTTCCACCTCATTTATGATTGCATCTAAAACTTCTGCAGATCTAGGATTTTTTTGCATTCTACACGTTAATACCTTTCCAACGGTGCAAGAATCACCTTAATCAAAGTCTATATGAGGAATTTATGCATACCGCAACTTGGCCACCATAGTTCCAAGATAATTCCACATCAACTCTCATTTCTTGCACATGTGGAGTTAGTCATCTCTAGAGTTTCAATAAGATTCTAGAAGGTCCAAAACCATAACATTAATTGAGAAGATTCTAGTGGCCAAGGATGGAATATCTGTCGACCCTAATAAAATTAGGGCTATCACTAAATGAACAGTTCCTAAATATGTAACCGACGCAAGATCCTTCATGGGGATTACCAGATACTATCGAAAGTTCATCGAAGGATTTTATAAGATAGCCTACCCCATAACTTCATTGCAGAAGAAAGGTGAAAAGTTTGAGTGGAATGAAAAGTGTATGGAAAGATTTAATAAATTAAATCACTTGCTAACTACCACCCCTATCCTGAATATTTATGATCCTTTCAAGGAATTCGTCATATGTACCGAAACTTGTAAAGAAGGACTAGGTGGGGTATTAATACAAGAAAATTATGTTGTAGCTTATGAATCTAGAAAACTGAAGGAACAAGAAAAAAATTATTCCATGCATGACTTAGAACTTGCTGCATTAATTCACGCATTAAAAATGTGGCAGCATTACCTCATTGGAAGGAAATTTCTAGTTATGTCAGACAACATAAGTCTAAAATATCTATTTGGCCAACAAAATTTAAATGCTAGACAGGAAAGATGGTTTCCTTTATTAAGTGAATATTATTTTGAAATCAAACACATAAAAGGAAAGGAAACAAAGTTGCAGATGTTTTAAGTCACCACATGAATTTATTATTTGCAAGAAGCAGTTATGAATATGATCTAGAAAATCAAACCCTAAGTACAGAAAATTATGATAAGGAATAGCAAATTTTAAAAGAAAATATTGCTGAAAATAAACAGAATCAAATAAAAACATATTTGAGCCTAAATAGAAGGGGATTTTTGTTGCATAAGAACATACTGTACATACCGAATACAATAGAAATCAAACTTATAGTCATGAATGAGTTACATAAATGACTATATTTAGGACATCCTGAATATCAGAAGATGATCACCATGATCATAAAAGATTTCTTTTGGAATAACATGAAGAAAGAGGTAACATAGTACTTAGCTCACTGCATAGAATGTCAGCAAGTTAAGGAAGAACACCAACATCTAGCAAGATTGTTGCAACCACTACCCATTCTAGAATGGAAGTGGGAAACAATTAGTATGGATTTTATAACAGGCCTACCAAATAATTTCAAACAACATGATTCAATCATGGTCGTAGTCGACAAGTTAAGTAAAGATGCTCATTTTATTCTTGTAAAATATACCTATAAGGTTGTGAACATTGCAGATATTTTTATAAAGATATTTTCAGGTTACATGGTGTACCAAAATTAATAGTCTGAGATAGAGACACAAAATTTACAAGAAACTTCTGGAAACCTTTGTTTAAAGGGTTACGTAGACAATTGAACTTCAGTACTATGTATCATCCACAAACAAATTGGAATATTAAAAGGGTAAACCGAGTCCTAGAAGACACGCTAAGAATGTATGTAATGGACAAACCAGGTAAGTGAGAATACTACTTAGTATAATTTTCTTACAATAATAATTTCCAAGAGTCAACAGCTATGAGTCCTTTTGAAATTTAGTATGGACGCAAATGTAATACTCCAATTTCTTGTAGCGGTCCATTTAATAGGTTAATGTTGGGACGTGATTTATTGAAACAAGATATGGAAGTAACCGTGAAATAGGTGCAACAAAACTTCAAGGCTTCCCAATACAAGGAAAAGTGTTATGCTCACCTAAAAAGAACTCCTAGAGAGTTCTAGGTGGGTGAACATGTGTACATAAAGGTAAATCCCAAGAAAAATTCTTTGAGATTGGGAAAGTATTCAAAGTTGACACCTAGGTATTATGGGCCATTTGAAATTTTGGCTAAAGTAGGGTTGGTTGCATACCAGTTATCCCTACCACCCACTATTAAAGTGCATAATGTTTTTTACATTTCTATTTTAAAAATATATATTCATGATGCTACTCATGTGATCGATTGAAATGTGATCTAGGTGGAACCAGAAGGATATTTCCAGTTGGGGCCAGAGTGTATTCTATATAGGAGATAACTTTTACTCTGGAACTGTACCATCGGAGGATTCAAGGTGCAAAGGAAGCACCTTAGTCCGGAAAAATCTACGTGGGAGATGGAAAGTGTTATACGGTAGTCATATCCATGCCTATTCTAAGATGAGGAAATGGAAGAATAAAGCAAAAAGTCAGTAACACTGAGTATGGTTTTATCCTCTAAGGGGGGGTGTATGTAATGCACCTAAAACTAATAATTTTTTTTTAATTTCTTGTGAAAATACTTTATTTATTATTTTAATTTTTTTGACAGAAAGTAAAAATTAAAACATTTGTAAGGAATTATAATTTATTAATAAAAATATACTAAAGGGGATATAAGTGGAATAGATGTTGAAGAGTGTTTGGTGACCCACAAGAGGAAAAGACAAGTGGTTGAACCTACCAAGTGAGAACTCAAGGTGCAGGAGGAATCTTCCCAAAAATCGGGTCACAACTCTTAGTTGAGTGCTAAAGATTCTGAGGCTCATAAATAACCAAGTCATAGGAAAAATAATATATAATAGTATGTTGATTTGCAAGCAGGAGGATAGCATTGGACATGGATTGAATATGATAATGCAAGAGATGGAATATTAAGTGGATTTTTCTCTCGTGGTTCAACAAAAAGGCTCGGTGGCTCTGGAGCAAGTGATATGGATACTCTAGGAGTTAGTTGGATAGGATGACTATTCCATCTATGCGTTTCCCCATCAGTGGTGCTAGGTTTCTTGTCCTATTCTTATATGTTAAAACTAGTTACAATTATATTTCTATGTTAATTTAGATCTAACATGTATCTAATTAGAATGTATAATTGTTACAGATTGGTATTCATTCCTATTATGTTAGAAAACTAGAACATTTTGTTGTACACTATTCATGCCTATAATACCATCTTTAGTTTTAATGTATCTATGTACTCATTTCATTTCCATTAATTTCCAAGTCTGAAAGTTAATCTTGTTAGTATGTTAGGATATAAAAAAATTCTTATGTTTATTAGTATAAGACTAGATAACTCATGATTAGGGAAGATTGAGACAACAATCTCTAATTTTAGTAAAATCACCTAAAATATATAATTAAATGTTAATGAACTGACAGTCCAATATACAGTCTAGTTATTTAAAACTCCTAAAATTGCATTTATCTACAGTCGAAGAAGTTATATGTATATAGTACAAATCTTATACAAACAATCATATACAGTACAGGTTTTATATAAATAATCACCTACACGACAAATATAAATAATATATAAATTATCTACACAACCCCTTATGGATTTTCCTTTAACAGTCATAACGAGATCATAGATCCACAAAGTAAACAAAGCTCATATTCAAGTTTTTCTTATCCAAAGACCAATAGTAAGTCCATTATGATGGTCGCTGAGCTTTTAAGGAATACAGTAAGCAAATCTTAATCAAATCGAAACTAAATCGCAAACATGCATTCTATTTATTAAACCATGATTTCATAAATTAACTTCTCCGCATAAATCGTAAGACCCGATTGGTCTTGTAAATCATATCAAGTTTAAATATTATGGTCCTAAGTTCATATTAAGTGGTTTTCATTATAAACAATGGTAAAAACAATACATAGTAGGTACGAAGAGCTGCATAAACCATTTTAAACCTTCTTACGAGTTAACACAATAATACAAATAATATCCTTATTATTCTCATTCATAGAGGTAATATTTACTTCATAAAATGTTTCTTATCAAAACATATGCATGGTCATAATGCCATTGAAGGATGGCATCCTGTAAACCAAATTATAACCACATAGTATTCTCACAACGGAGTCCCTAAGGGTCGCCCCTTTTATTTAAACAAATAATCTTTTAGAAACAACAAAATGTACGCATACAAGTGTGGTGGTAAGGTCATCTTCGATGGCTTCCACTTTGTTTTTAAAACCACAAATAAACTAAAATAACATAACCAACGATGTAGAGGTTAGATCATCTGCGATGGCACCCACAACATCACGCATCCACTAAGGAATTTAACCTAATGCATTCAAATCCTATTCGAAACAGAGAAGCTGTAAAATCCCTCTGTAAAATAGAAGTAAACCCCATGGGGGTTGAACAAGCACACAACACTTATCTTATGTAGAGTTGGAGAATCCTATCCTCTCGGCTCTTTAAACTCATGCGTTATACACTTGCCATAAAACCATATGAATATTAATCTCGTGGTTGTAGTGTTTTCAAATCAATTGTAGGTAAAGAGAAAACTGAGATAGGGTTTTGTTGTTTTACGTGGGCATTATAAAACACGGGAATGGGAGGAGGTGACCTTGTCGCCTCCATATCTAGTGCCCTCCATGTGCAAAAATATTAAGCTACAGTCATAACTAAATAAATCATTGGAAGGAAAACTGTAAGAAACTATCATAAACCTTCGTATCATTAACTTGGATGAGATGCAAAGAGGGATAGGGTTCATATCCTACTGGGTTTCCCTTGTCCCTCCTCTATCTTGCACCCACGAAAATGTAATATTAGTAAATACATTAAACAATTGAGTTTACCAAATAAAAATTACCTAGTCGAGTTTAAATCTTTTACTTGTTAAATAAAGCAACATGCATATGTGATAGGTTGGCATGGTCACTTGAGGTGGAAGAAGCGTGCTACAGACATCCATGGAAGCACAGGAGTACCTTGTAAGGGAACTAGGCACAATTCCATTAACATAGTGGCAAAAAAAAATCTACACCAGAAACCCTAAAAATCACCATTGACAAAGCAGAGCTTCGACTCTTGCAACTTACAGACCAAATGACCAAATACAACTAATGAAGGATTCATAGAGTAAAAATGACATATTAAAAACCCTTAGAAACCCTTCCTATCTAGCCATACTGATGGAAGGATGATATTTACTCATGAGGAAACTCGTAGGGTCTGGTTGCGCTATCAACTCTCAGCCAGGACAGATATTTAAGTTAAACAAGGTACGATATCTTCCAACATCATAACTCATGGCCAGAATAATTATGGGACACAATCATTACTATTGAAATTATCAATCAATGATCGAACCTAGGGTATTAACCATTTCTTTGCAAATAAATGAAGGGTTATGCCATTATTAACATTGTACACTATGGTGAAAGCCATATGCTTTACACACCTTAAACCTTATACCTTTGTGCCTTAGGACTAATGTCCTTCCATTTTCTACCATGCACTTAGCCTATGGTAAGGCCCATGGCCTCTAACCTTAAGGTAAACCTTATTACATTAAAGGGCAGGATCAAGACTATGGTATAGTATCCCAACCCTTAGGGCTATTTAAGCCCTAGTAAAACTAATAAAAACAAAATCAAGGACTATAAAATATCACATCGGGTGTAGCTTAACACTGTTGATCGCAAACTTATAGATGGTGACAATTACGTCAGTTGGAGAAACCTCACATAGTAAGAAAAAAGGAGATTAATATCTTGCATAAACATCATTAACTTAACACTTGAGTAAACTACTTGTTAAGAATTATAAATTACTGCTAGTGATTTGCATGTTAAAATTTGTTTTTTATTTACGAATTTTGAGGTGTGTTACACTGAAGATATCCTACAATAAAAAAAATCCCAAATGTCTTGAGAACATAAGATTGTTCTCATCTTAATGAACAATGTATCATATGCTCTCTCATTCAACAAGGAAATTTATGGATGCACTACATTATTGTTAGTGGCCATCACAACTCAACTTTTAAAATTACTATAAATAAAATGGAGATAAATGGATCAACCAAGCTCTGATACCACTGAGGATAAGGCATGGGAGTGTTGTAGAGAGTACCAACAATGCTTACCAATAATTGAAACACCAAAACAACATCTATAGGATGAGTAACCACAAGTAATGTAGGAGTTTCAACAAAACAACATGGTACATGACTATTTCAACAAAATGTTTTAGCAAAATGACTTGACCGAATTAAATATCCTCTACACTCAAAAACTTATCATGACACTTTGTTTCAACAATAAGATTAACATTACCACTTCCATAGTCAAATATAGACTCAGAAATTTAACTTGCTACAAAAAAATATCTTAAAACAAAATATGAGTTTACAAACTAAAAACCAGAGCATAAACTAACATAACTGAAATAAATTGTTTCTATTGAACTTAGAAACTTCAATCTCATTTATATTAACTTCATAAACAGGGTTACATATATATACAAAATTAGGGGATTGGATCATTAATTGAATTCGACCCTTCATCACATCAAAATTACACTAATTAATAAATACTCTTTTTTTGTGAAATTTTAACATGCTGAAATATTAAAAATGTATCGACCCTTCAGAGAGCAAATGGTTGAATTCAATTGCTAGTGATGATTCTTCAATTTCTATAAAGACAAAACTTTGATAATAATTCCTCTTTGAAATTTTACAAGTTGAATATGCATGGAGTGAATACCCTTTCAAAATTTCATATGCTAAAAACGTGGGCGTGAATGTCTCTTCAAAAAAATTGAACGGCTCAGTTGGTGTGGGAGTGGAGTCTTCTTGAATTTTTGGTGATCACTTACTTGTTACTAAAACTATTAATTAGTTCCTCACAAAATTTTTCATACACCCAAAGATCAAGTTAGTAATGTTTTTCTTAGAGAGAACATTGCGAGTTATATAACATCAATTGTAGAATGAAATAGACGAGAATTACACTAGCTAAGTGTTCAACCACTTACCATAGGCATATTTCAAACTAGGGGTATAATGCCACTAGTAGTTCAATACCTACAAATTTGGGACCCATGTTTTGTTGTTGTACATAATAAGAGAAAAGAATGGGTGATTTGAAAAATGAATATCAATACAATTTTTTTTATAATGATAACAGAAAACAATAAGATGCATTGATTTAATCACTATATAAAACAAAAATGATATAGAAAAAGCAAGCTATTAAATTGATATTATAAATATTATAATGCAAAATAATAAGATGCATTGACATTACATGGGGGTTCAATAGCAAGGAAATATTAGATCATTTCCAGTCATATTGGGGGTTTGAATACTCCTAAAATCCTCAAAACTATATTAAGGAGCCAAGGGGTTTTTTTTAATTTGACATAGTGATTTAAATAATGGGGGTTATTTTATTTGGGTGGGACGAGGAATAACATTCAAATTGTGTGATATATAAATATATATTGTGGAAATTGAACGTAGGAGTTAGAAAAATTACACTCACAACAATTGCCAATTACACATGCAAATTACTCACAAAACAGACTGAATATGGAGCTGAACACTAATCTGTATTGAATAAGTGTACAATAGCCAACCCTGTGAAGTCATAGGCTGCCACAATAAATAATTACATGAGATATTCGAATGCATGAAGATGCCATTTGAATTTAGTCAAAAGCAGGCTTACTAAATCTAAGCAAATTCCCCATAGGTGCATAAAGCAGTTTCCAAAACTGTCTAGGAGCTCACGAATTGGAAAAATAAATTAGGAAAGATAATAGTGGGTGGAAGGAAAACTCATACATTCTTTTCATAGGAGAAAAGAGTGAAGGATGTGGAGGACAAAAAACAAGTTAACTTCACCTTGTCAAACTTTCCCAATTGCCTTAAAACACTGAAAAAGTAGGCAATAAAGTAGAAAAAGCAAACATGCGCTAGGGAGGCCACGAATAAAGCAGATTTGATTCCAGGAGGTTTCCCAAGTGCTCCATGACTCAAAATTAGCAAGTTTTACCACTATGGATGTGTGGAGGACAACTTGCATAAGGTGGAATATGGAAACTAGGCAAATAAGACAAAAATTGGATTAATTAATGTCTAAGGTAGCTAACTATGGGTTGATTATTCTAACACCCCCCCTTAAGCCTGAATTATGAGTAATATATCAGAAAATTATAGGGCCTAGAAACAAGGCTTAGTCACCCTTTACATACTGCATGTCCATTTAACCAAGGAAAGAGGCAAAAACCTAGTGGGAAAAATCCTCCCTTAAACATGGACTGTAAAACAAAATTTAGAAATATTTTCATCACTCATGCTTCACAGCATGATCAGCAATCCCCAGCAGTGATTTGAGATTTCTGAATTTCTTCTCACAAAAAAATTTGGTGAATATATCTGCTACTTGTTCTGAAGATGAACAGAAGAATAGGTGAATGGTGCCATCATGCACAAGCTGTCTGATGTAGTGCATATGGATCTCAATGTGTTTGGTTCTCTGCTTCTGAACTGGATCATCGCAGATTTGAATAGTACTTTGATTATCACAGTAGATAGTAGTTGAGTATTTTGATTCGAATCCACACTCTCCAAGTAACCCCTACAACCGTAAACATTGAATTGCTGCATTTACAACTCCTCTGTACTCTGCTTCTCTAGATGAGAGTGCAATGGCACTCTGTTCCTTGCTTGACCAGCTGATTGGACCTTCTACAAGCATGAACACATATCCTGATGTTGAACTTCGATCTGTGTTGTCACCTGCCCAATCACTGTCAGTAAACCCAATCAAATCAAGATCAGATTTAGCTTTATAGAAGATCCCATGTGTCCTTGTTCCCTGAACAAAGTTAAGGATCCTTTTGGATGCTTTCCAATGGATCTCATGAGGCTGATCTATGTATCTTGAAGCCACACTTAATGCATAAGAAATATCAGGTCTAGTATGTGTAAGATACAACAAACATCCAATCAATTTCCTATACAGTGTATTGTTTACCATAGGTGAAGAATCAGCTTCTTCAATCTTCACTCTTGAAAGGAAGGGAGTCTTGCTTGGCTTGCAATCCTTCATTTTGAATTTGTTCAGCAAATCCAAGGCATACTTGGACTGATTCACTTTGATTCCATCTTTGGTTTGAGCAATATCGAGCCCCAAGAATTGGCTCAATAGCCCCAAATCTGTCATGGAGAAGGCATGGTTCATTGCATCCTTCAAGGAGGCAATTTCATCTTTTGAGCTTCCTGTAATGAGGAGGTCATCAAAATACAAAAAAAATATCATTAATGAACCATGAATCAGCTTCAAATAGACATTTGGATCTGACTTGCATCGAACAAAATTCAGTGATAGCAGAAAGCTATCAATCTTGGCATACCAAGCCCTGGGGGCTTGCTTAAGCCCATACAATGACTTCTTTAGCCTGCACACAAGAGATGGGTTAGTAGCAAATCCTTGAGGCTGCTGCATGTATATCTCTTTAGTGCGATCTCCATTCAGGAAAGCACACTTCACATCCATGTGATGTACTTCCCATTGCTTTGAAGCTGCAATGGCTAAGGCTAGCTTGATGGAGTCCATCTTTGTCACTGGTGCAAAGGTCTCATTGTCGTCTATGCCATGAACCTGTGAGTATCCCCTGGCTACCAATCTGTCCTTGTACTTCAGAGGTGAACCATCAGCAGCAAATTTGGTTTTGTACACCCACTTACACTGAACTAGCTTCCTCCCTGGGGGAAGATCAACCAGCTCCCAAGTGTTGCTCTTCTGGAGTGAGTTGAACTCTTCCTTCATGGCTGCTTGCCATATTGGATCATTTGCTACATATTCATATGTCTGTGGATCTGATTCAACCATCAGATAGCATTTCTATGCAAACATAGGATCTTTCATGCACAGAGCACTCTCAAACTGAGATCTAGTCCTCCTAGGATCATTAGGATTTCCAGCTAGTTCTCCAGCTGCATGAATGGTCTTGGCTGCCCATTTTGGTCTTGTAGGAATGTTAGGATCTGCAATAAAATCATCATTATTAGAAATATCAAAATCAGCATGTTCAACTATCTCTTCACTTACATTCAGAGGTTCTGGTGGTGAAGAGGATTCTCCAACTTCCACTGCTGCTAGGGCTCTTCTTGAAACTGAACACACCTTTCAATGAAGGCTTTGTTTGTGCTCAAATTTATCAGCTTGTACCCTTTTGAATCTTCATAGTACCCAACAAATAGACACTCTTGGCTTTGGGGCTGCAAAGCCTTCCTCTTTTCTGTTGGAATTCTAGCCCAAGCCCTTGAGCCAAAAATCCTGAAATGGGTCACATCTGGCTTGTACCCACTCCATGCTTCGAAAGGAGTCATACCATCAAGCTGTTTATGAGGCACCCTATTCTAGATATAGGCTGCACAGTTTATAGCTTCGGCCCAGTACTTTGGTGGCAAAGTCTTAGCCTCCATCATGCAGGTTGCCATCTCTTTCAGTGACCTGTTCTTCCTCTCAGCAACACCATTCTACTGTGGTGTGTAAGGGATAGAATGATGCATATGAATACCTACATCTGCACAATATTGAATAAACTCATACTTGACATACTCACCACCATTGGCAGATCTGAGGACCTTGAGTTTCCTCCCAGACTGGTTTTCAACCAAAGCCTTAAAGACTTTGAAGAGGCCAAAAACTTCAGACTTGTGTTTCAGGAAGTAAACCCAACAATACTTGGAAAAGTCATCTATGAAAGTCAATTAATATTTGGCCTAACTCATTTACATATGAGGAAATGGGCCAGCAACATCACCGTGGATCAACTCAAGAGGTGCAGAGGTTCTCTCATGACTAGCTTTGTCAAATTTATGCTCTAGGTGTTTTCCTAGGATGCAACCTTGACAGACTCCTTTGGAAAACTTAATCTTTGGTAACCCTATGACCATTTCTTTTTCACTAAGATCAAAAAGATACTTGTAATTGAGGTGGCCAAATATTTCATGCCAAAGCTTGCTTGCCTGATTAGCATGAATCAGAATAGCAGACGGTTTAACTAGGGTAGGAAGTGTGAGAACATGTATACCTTTGAAGTATGATTTGCAACTCCTTTTCCAATGACTTTACCACTTGAGATCTCTGTGATCTCAAATTCATCAGGGGATAATATGACCTTCTTTGGAGACCCTGTGTGGGTCATCTGATACACTGATAATAGGTTAGAGGCAAGACCTAGAACATACAACACATTGTTGAACTTACCATGGTCAAGATCAATCCTCCCTTTGCCCAAACTTTCAGTGAGAGAGTCATCTCTCAGTACTATTGGTGGACCTTTCGACATGTCAAGTGAGGTGAATTCCTCCTTGGTCGAAACCATATGTCTTGAAGCTCCAGAATCAATGATGAAACTAGGTGAGCTTGATGTGCCAGCAACCAATGCATGAACTCTCTCTCTGTCTTCTGAATTTGATCCTTTTTCCCTCTTCTTTGAGCTGTTTGGAAGGGAGATGCCATTCTTCTCCAAGAGTTAGGTCAGCATGTCTATTTGCTTCTTCATGTAGGAGCTCTCAGAATGATTTCCCTTACTGCAGTATGCGTACTTGCTCATTTCTCCTTTGTTCTTCTTCTTCTGGGGGTTCTTCTTGGAACCTTGAGGCTCCTCTGGAGACTTGTTCTTGTCTCTCTTTTGCTCAGGTGGCTTTTTATCTTTCTTCTTGATTTTTGAATCCACCCTCAAATCTCCAGTAGCTAGAGCTTGGTCTTTGGATGGTTTGATGGTGCCCATCATCACCAATTTATCTTGTTCTTGTGTGAGAGATTCCATGAAATCTGCAAGGCTAGGCATTTTCCAGGCTCGAGCTGTCAACTTTGTGGCATAGAAGGTCGAAACAAACACTGAATAGTCAGGGCCAAGCTTCAAGAGTATGGCCAAGACCAGCTGATCATCCTTCTTTTCTATCCCACATTGTTTTAGCTACAAAACAAGTGCTTTGAACTTGGAAAAATAGAGTTGCAGGGATTCAAAGCTATTGGGACTCAGGGAGATCAATTCATTTTCAATTTGATGTCCCCTCATCTCATCTGTCTTTCCAAAAATATCAACAATCTTTTCCCATACTTCATTCGGTGATGTCAATCCATCAATATGGAAAAGGAGGTCTCTGGATAAGCTCAGACACAGGAGACCATAGGCCTCATCCCTCCTATTGTGCCATTTTATCTTCTCTGCATCTGCATTGGGCTCTGCTTCTATTGCCATAGTCACTCTGTAGAGGCATTTTTCTCTCAACAGTATCTCCATCTCTGCTTTCCATTCAAAGAAGTTAAATGGAGTCAAGATGATCTTCTGAGATTGATCCATAGCTCAGAAATTGTATTGTCAGTTAGCAGAATGCTCCCAATCAATGATGTCGAACCTGCAAAACAAATTGGAAGGAGAGAAATTGATATACAAAGGCTCTGATACCATGTGGAAATTGAACCCAGGTGTTAGAACAATTACACTCACAACAATTGCCAATTACACATGCAAATTACTCACAAAAGAGACTGAATATGGAGCTGAACACTAATCTGTATTCAATAAGTGTACAATAGCCAACCTTGTGAAGTAAAAGGATGCCACAATAAATAATTACATGAGATATTTTAATGCATGAAGATTCCATTCGAATTTAGTCAAAAGCAGGCTTACTAAATTTAAGCAAATCCCCCATAGGTGCATAAAGCAGTTTCCAAAACTATCTAGGAGCTCACGAATTGGAAAAATCAATTAGGAAAGATAATAGTGGGTGGAAGGACAACTCATACATGCTTTTTATAGGAGAAAAGAGTGGAGGATGTGGAGGAAAAAAAACAAGTTAACTTCACCTAGTCAAACTTTCCCAATTGCCTTAAAACACTGAAAAAGTAGGCAATAAAGCAGAAAAAGCAGACATGCGCTAGGGAGGCCAGGAATAAAGCAG
>LPNX010333722.1:369289-382384 GCA_001517045.1 Pseudotsuga menziesii | reverse complement strand
TATATATATGGGTTGATGCACAATCATGGACTCCTTTAAAGGCACTTTAGATGCCATATAACACTGAAAAAACATGGAACCTCTCACTTTAGGTGACAATTAGAGGTACTTTCCTAACCGATTTGAGGATGAAGTAAAAAGACAAAAGTTAAGTAATTGAATTAGATTTCATAATATATAACTTTTATCTATATAAAATTTCTGAAAATGATTATAAAATTAGTTTCCCTTAAATTGGTTTTTCAAATCTTCAGCACATCATAGCATATATGTTTGTGCAGGTGCAACACTATATGAGGTAAATGAGGTCATTTTTTGATAAACTGTTGCAGATATATAAATGACATATGGTACTAGTGCAACACTATTTTTTGAAATTTTTCATGAATCAATTTTTTATTATTAATTATTGAAGTCTAAAAACCTTGAAACGAAATGGTGTTGTTTATTAATCAATTTTTAATTATTAATTATTGACATATGGTACTAGTGCAACACCATTTATTTATTTATTATTATTTTTCTAAATGACACATGTTAGTTTTTTAAAATAGATACATCCATTGTTTTTTATATAACTTTTGATTGCCTTCACCATTTCGCAAGAAAACTATATGATGCACTAGAGGAGAGTGAGCTAATTAGGAAAGTAATTGCTCTATAATTGTTTAGATATTCTCATGAAAAACGTATTTTTAGTCCTACCTCCACGGATGTGTACTGCCAAATATCCTTCTTTCCTAATCAACAATCTATCTTATTACAAAATTGAAGAGAAAATGGACATTTCATGAAGATGTGGGATATGTCTTCTCCACCTTGCCAACAAATATAACATATTTTATGACCTTCATTATTTTTATTTTGATAGAGATCTTCAGTAAAGACTTTTGAGGTGAGATCAAGCCAGATGATAATTTTGAATTTTTGGATCTTTAATTCTCCAAATCATTTCCCATCGCCATCTATCTTCCAAATCCTACACATTCATAAGCTTTTGATAGTCTGACCACAATGTATAACCTCCTCCATTCTTATTTAATGTCTCGATCAAAACATCTGGATCTTAGTTTAACTAAACTTGTCTTAATTTTAGTTCTAAAAGAAAAAAATTCAATTGATCTTTCAATCGACCTATCAAGTGAAGTTGGTCTTCCATCCCATTTCCAGGTTAAAGAGACTTCCTCATCACACACATCCACATGCCCTCTCTCCATCCCTCTCTATCTAACCATTGATATTTCTCTCCTTCGCTATCCCTCTACATCTATAACCATCCCTCAACCCTCTCTCTCACCCCTTTCCCTCCCTCTCTTCCTCTCCCCCGCTTCCCTCCCTCTCTTCCTCTCCCCCGCTTCCCTCCCTCTCTTCCTCTCTTCCCTTCTCCTCACTCCTTCTTTATCTCACCGCTCCCCCCTCAAAAAAACTTACACACCTCTTGGTCTTGAAACACCACACCCCCTCTCCCTCTGTAACCAACCTCCCCACTTTGTCTCTCTCAAACACATCCACACACCCTCTCTCTCTCTCTCTCTCTCTCTCTCTCTCTCTCTCTCTCTCAAACACACACACAATCCCTCATCTCTATTCGTTGGTGTAACCATCCTTGACCATCCTTAATTTCCCTAAATCCCTCCTCTCTCATTGTTATTATCCCACTCTCTCACCCTCTAACCATCCCTCCATCCATCATTGTCTCTCCCTCCATATTTCTCTCTCTCTCTCTTTGAATCTCTGCACTCTCACTCTTTAACCACCCCCCCATTTGTCCATCCATCCATTATGCTATATATTTCCTCCATCCATTATTCTATATATTTGTTTCACCCAATCATCCCTCACTCCTATATATCTCCCTCTCCCATCCCCCCTCTGTTTCTTACCCCCCGCATCCCTCCATCCCACTTATATTTATTCCCCTCCCACTTATATTTCTCATCCCTTCATTCCCCCTTCCATATCTCTCCCCTACCCATCCGTCCCTCCCATGATTCCCTCTACACCTTTCTCTTCGTCCTTTGACGACACCCCCCCTCTTTTAGATTAATCAATGTAATGTTAATTTCTCCTATGCCATATGCACTACATTGCATATGCGATATATTGCATATGCGTTATATCGCATGTGCGATATGAAAATCATGTTTTACGTAGAGACCGTTAGGGGTAAACCATTGTAATTTGTAACCATAACGCATATGTGATATAATGCATATGTGTTAAAATGAACATGTGTTATATCGCATATGCGGTACTTTTTTTTAATGTTGGGTTGCAGGTTGTGGGCTAGTTTTACTATAGAAAAATACATCATTCCTATGAACCCGTGCATAGAGAACTATTCAACCTCACATTTAATCATTTATTGCACAAATCCATTGGTATCTTACAATTTTGGTTGGGTTTCAATGGGGAGTGTACGTAATAGAGGTCGAAAATCATAGAGGAAGGTTCTTACACCAGAATAAGATGAAAAAAAAGAGGGAATAATCAAGAAATCATTGGCATTCAATCAGTGAGAAAATACTTCCCATTCCCTCTCAACAAGAAAATACAATTTTGGATACCCCAGAGGAAGAGTCAAAGATGAGGAATTTGATAGTGGACAATACCATTCATTATTTAGTGAACCACATTTCAGTGTTGAGTTCATTGGATGGAACAACACTACACTTTGCATCAAATACTTGCACCTCAACATCTCGGTGAAAAGCATAGATACCTGACGTAGAGGCTGAGGAGGATAATGCAATGTTAATGTAAGCTAGTTATGGGGAAGATGAAAATATTGGTGCATTATTAAGCGGACAAGTTTGTGAAGATTTCAAACATTATGTTCCTAATGATGAAAATGTGGCTCCACAACAACTGTGTGAGGTGGCTCAATCTCCTAATTGAAGTTGTTAGGCTATAGTGGATGTAAATGCCACTCCATCATTTCAAACCGCAAAAATCTTGCATCAGCACGAAAGAGAACTCATGAATGCATACAAGTGGATGAGAGTGAATTGAATTCCATGGAAGTTAAGGTGCCTAAATGAACTATCCTTCATCATTGTTCTCAAATAATGAAACAATATTTTGATAAAAAATATGAAGCTGGTAAATGTCAATTGTTTTTAGCTTTGATTAAATCTAGGGGTATGGAAACTATTAGAATAAATTTAGGCATAACAACATTGAAGAATGTAAAATTAAGTAATCACAATGTGAAATCTCTTGTTGTTGCATTCACATCGATTGGGAAAAAAACTTGTTCATAGGACTGTAATGTGGATCACCATGTCTTGGTTGAATCAATTGTAAGTAGATCCACAAGACAACGTCGTTTAGTCAAATGCGCATCACAATTTGTGCCTTTACATCCAAAGACACTTAAAAAAATATTCAGTAAGAAGAGACAACCTTGATTTAGAGGGGAAAATAGAAACATTATGGGCATTTAGCGGTAGGTTTCCCCATAAAGACATGAAGTTAGTTGAAGTAGTGAAGGGACTAGTGCACACATTTTGGCACGATAACACTATGCCTTTTTCTAAAAAAAAGGATGTAGTAAAATGCTGCAGGGGTTCTATGAATAATGAACCGATTGTTAAACATTATCTTGACATGACACAAACTCAATTGTTCGAGATGTTTAAAATTTCCCACATAGATCTAAGGATCGGAAAAATATCTTTTGAAAAATGCAAGCCTTGGTATGTTAGAATCAATACCATCTGGAACACTTGTTGTTGTAGGTACCACATAGAGTTTGATATATATTTTCATACATGTGAACATATACGTCATTTTTTGCATCCTAACCATGTGCAAGAATGATCAAGTACAGTACCACCAATGTCATCTAGAGATTTCATCAAATACCATAATTTGTCTAAGGCAAGATGGGAAAACATATTACTTAAAACAATGTGTAGAGGGTTCTTGCAACAAATGTGGTGGAATATCATTATGGTTTGATTGAATCCATGAGAGTGAATATCAACCATTTTGGAATACAATTGTCGAGAAGTAGAACTATTAGTACGAGACATATCATCTACATGATGGGAAAGAAATCGCGAAGATTAAATTGGTGACTTCACAAGTGACAATGTACATGAATAATACTCATTTAAATGACTATATTGTTTATGTTGTTTTTTAACATTGTTTTTTAACATAAATTAGTATTCATGTAAATATTTTTATGTTGTTTTATAACATTTTTTATTTAGTTTCCCACCAGGTGCAAGTATGTGAATTTATTTCAGAGTTCCATGGAAACATCCAACAGTACATTCAACACGTCGATATGGAACGGTGGCAAGATGAGCAATTCTGAATATGCCAAGACACCTTCCCTCTTGGAACAATACTATCAGTGGTTGAATTTGTAGAAAATTACACCCTACACCACAAAATGAAATACAAATTCAGTACTATCACTCAGAGTAGGTGAGCATAATGGTCCGTATCACTTATTGACATGGGCCAAATAGCAATGAAGATAAACATGTGATATTGAAAGAAATTCATTTCTACGTAAGTGACGAATAGACCCATGGCATCCATTACGTGAAACATTGCTTTAAAGTGTTTTATGATGATGTGATAGCTATGGAAATACAATTTTGTCTTTATTTGATTTGGTCAGATGGTTGTGCTGGTCAGTTCAAGAATGCACATGTATTTCAATGGTTGTGTTTGTTGCACATAAAATACAAGTTGCCACATATATGGAACTACTTTGAAACTGGCCATGGAAAAGGAGAGCATGATGGCGCTGGTGCATGCATAACAAATTCCCTTAGAAAGGAAGAGATGAATTTTACAAGTGCTCACCTTTGAAACACTACATCTATAGTGAAATGGTGTGCATCTGTGATGGGAGAACAAGCAACAAGGAAAAACCTAGAGAATATTCTGGGAGGTGACAAATGTGGACCGATCCAACACACATCAGAAGAAAAGAGTGCATGGAACTCAACAATTTCATTCAATTAGAAGCCTAGACAACTCATTCCTACAAATATGGACAAGATTGAAGGCTTGATTTTGTGTTTCTTGTAGCATCGATGAATGGGATGATTGTGAGTATACAGATGCGGTTGATACATAGGATCGAGTGATAGTTTCCATCAATTTGAAAGGGGGTAATGAAATAGACCAGGTGGAAGATGACCAAACATATATTTCTATAGACTATGATCACAAATCAGATCTCATACAATCAGGTACAAAAAAGTAAATTTGTAGTACCTAAATCACTACAAGCCTTTACATATAAAGAAATTTTATTTATGTTACATGTAAGACCTTTTTTAATAAATGTATTTTTAACTTGTCCTATTTCCTTTCATAGGTCAGATATATGCAGTGGTTTCCCCAAAAAATAATGAATGGGGTCCTGACTATTGGTTGGCTCGTTGGTTAGAGGGGAAACAAACCATTCTCGAACATGTTATAGATTATGAAAATATTGAATTCCCAACTGGCTCTATGGTTATAAAAGGGGAGTACTTGACACTGAAAACACAAAAGAAAAGGAAGGGTGGGTATGTATATCAAGATTATAGATGAGGAGCTATTGTATACCACTTAATCAACCTGGTAGTTGGTATATTCATTAAGATGCACACACTTTCAAACAAAAATAGGTCACATGTACGATAGTTGCTACCTCATTTAGAGCATGAGATATTGATGGAAAACATCAGCAACAGAGATGATCCAGATGGCCTACTCGAGTGAGTGCATTTTCAGGTGTTACTAGATTATCTAGTGTGTCTAGATTCTCAAGTGCGTTATTTAAACTTTAAAGTGTGCACCGAAGAACAATTTCAATACCATTCACCTATATAATTTCAATACTAACCTATGATTGACGAATACCATTCACATACATCCTACTATTCACAGTATACTAGATAGTATAAACATGATCCTACACCCTCAGTTGAGTTATCTATAAATAATGTTTGCACAATTTCATTGGGTTCTCTTTATTTTGTAATGAGAGTACCAATGTTTATCCTTTCGTGTGCCTAGGATACAAACACTATCTATGGCACATTGGAGGAGCCAAGAACTAACGGTGTCTTTAGACACCACCAAATAGAATTTGAAAATAACATGCTTTAGAGTTGTTACAATTTACTTTTAATAAATATTTCTTATATTAATGCACATTTAACTACATTCATGGGTCAACTCTTGGAACTTTTGAATTTGTGGGTCAACTCTGCAAAAGATGCCACCATGCAGCTATTGTTAATGTTCCCATATAGGCCTTTCCCATACACACCTGCAGGACCCAACAACATGCAATTATGCTGCTTCATTCGATTTTTCGCTCCAGGACCGAAAATCACCAAGTGTCCCTGAACCACATTTTGAGGCGACTTTCAACTAGACATAAATCGACAACTAGAGGTCGGATCGATGAACCTTGGCTCTGTTGGTCTTCCAGAACATGAGAACATCTAGGGGTCCCTCTCCAGCTCATTTTCATTTCTCAATGACTATATTATGCATTGATTTCATATACTAGGGATTATTTCAGTTTCCTTGAATATAACTCTTGCATTGGTGGGTCAACTTTGCAAAAAAATACACCGTGGGACTATTGGTAGTACTTCCATATCGACCTTTCCCATACACACCTACAGGAGCCAACAAGATGCAATTATGCTGATTTATTTGGTTTTTCACTCCGAGACCAAAAGCCACCAAGTGTCCCTGAACCACTTTTTGAGGCAACTTTCAACTAGACATAAATCAACAAACGAAGGTCGAATGGACGAACCATTGAATCCATTGGTCTCCTAGAATGCGAGTACATCCAGGGGGCCTCTCCATCCTATTTTCATTTCCTGATGACTACATTGTGCATTGATTTCATATACTAGAGTTTTGCTTAGTTTCCTTGAATGCAACTCTTGCATTGGTGGGTCAACTCTGCAAAAAAATACACCCTGGGACTATTGGTAGTGTTTCCATATTGGCCTTGCTCATACACACCTGTAGGAGCCAATGACATGAAATTATGTTGATCCATTTGGTTGTTCGCTCCACGACCAAAATTCACCAAGTGTCCCTGAACCACATTTTGAGGTGACTTTCAATGAGACATAAATCGACAACTGGAGGTCGTATCCATGAAATGTCAACTCTGTTGGTCTCTTGTCATGCGATTAAATCTAGGGTGGCCTCTCCATCCTATTTTCATTTCCCGATGACTACATTGTACATTGATTTCATATACTATGTTTTTTCTCAGTTTCCTTGAATGTAACTCTTACATTAGTGGGAAAAATCTGTAAACAACCCCATTGTGGGACTATTGGTAGTGTTTCCATATCAAACTTTCCCATACACACCTGCAAGAGCCAACGACATGCAATTATGCTTATTTGTTTGGATTTTCACTCCAGGACCAAAAGTCACCAAGTGTCCCTGAACCACATTTTGAGGTGACTTTCAACTAGACATAAATCGACAACCGAAGGTCGTATCAGTGAACAATTGAATCTGTTGGTCTCCTAGCATGCAAGTACATCTAGGGGGCCCTCTCCGGCCTATTTGCATTTCTCAGTGACTAAATTGTGCATTGATTTCATAAACTAAGGTTTTTCTTAGTTTCCTCGAATGCAACTCTTGCATTGGTGGGTCAACTCTGCAAAAACATCCATTGTGAGACTATTGGTATTGTTTCCATATCAGAATTTCTCATACATACTTGTAGGAGCCAACGACATGAAATTATGCTGATCCTTTTGGTTTTTCACTCCAAGACCAAAAGTCACCAAGTGTCCCTGAACCACATTTTGAGGCAACATTCAATTGGACATAAATCGACAACCAGAGGTCAGATCGATGAAATGTCAGTTTCATTGGTCTCTTGTCATGTGAATACATCTAGGGGGGATCTCCAGCATGTTTTCATTTCCCAATGACTAAATTTTGCATTAATTTCATAAACCAGGGTTTTGCTCAGTTTCCTTAAATGAAAATCTTGTATTGGTGGGTCAAATCTACAAAACACTCCATCGTGTGACTATTGGTAGTGTTTCCATATCATGTTTGCCCATAAAATAGGGTTTTGCTAAGTTTCCTTGAATGCAACTCTTGCATTGGTGGGTCAACTATTGCATTGGTGGGTTAACTCTTGCATTGGTGACACCAATGCAAGAGTTAACTATTGCATTGGTGGGTTAACTCTTGCTCCTGCATCAGGCCGATCATCATTCTACATACCAGGAGAGAGATTTGACGGGCCATAGACTTTCTCATTCTGCTTGGAGGGCTCAACCAATTTGAATGTATCTTCTATTTCACCACCATTGTCTTGATATGACAATTTCTTGGACATCTTGAGGTTTTCCTCAACCTTTAAACAATCAGCGAACATATGCTGTAGGGTGGTTAATTTTCTCTCCAAAAGAAGCAAGGACGGGTCAGGAGAAAAGACGGTTGCATAATAGATCTTAGCAGTGTTCTCAAGAGGTTGGAATTCCTTAGGCATGTTATAATAAAAGCTTGTGAATCTTCTGTTAAAACTAGATATGGCTTCATCCTCGTGCCTCCTTAGGGAATAAAACTCTGAAATTATTTGCTCCGATGACCTTCCCCTACCCCAAAACTTTAATAAGGTGTAAGAAAACTCTGCCCAAGTGTTGATGGAATTAGGCTGCAAGTGTTTAAACCATACTTTGGCATCTCCTTGCAGGGATAGGGCGAAATCCCGCATGCATATATCATCATGATCTATCTCAAAAAGGTCAAAGAAATGCTCAGAGGATTGTAAATGTTTCTTAGCAGTCAGGTCTTGGGATTCTCCATCAAACTTGGGGAGGTACTTGTAATATCTTGCGAGAAAATCATGGAGGATGGGAGGCATTTGTAGTGGTTTGTATCGACTTGGAGAAATAGGAGAGACAAGTTTAGGCACAATAGCTAAGCTATGGTCTGAGGTTTCATGAATTTCATAGGGGTATCCTTTGACATCGTGAGCCCCTAGATAAGAATCTAGGCCATAATCAGATGTACAAGATGATGCAATGATTTCGGTTCGTAAAGAAGGATAAATAGGATTATATTCATAGCTCTGTTCAGAATGAGTTGAACCATAGAAGGCTGTTTTGATAAATCTGGGAAAAGATAAGAGCAAACTTACAAGATAGGATAAGGCATCCTGGAAGAAACGCAGACCCGAGTATCTGAACCTTTTTTCATGCATTCCTAAGCTTTATAAGGGGTCCATTTTCTAGACAGAGTCTGCTAGTTCTCCTCGGCCATTTGATTTCTGGGTCACACCACTAGTGGAGTCGTTGAAGTCTGAATCCTTCAAGAGTGGAGTCGCCAGGTGAAAAGTGCTCAACCTTCTTGATGTCTGGCCAATTGTTCACCATCAACAACTAGATCTGAATCTTTGTCAGTCTTCCTAGGGAGGATCTTCAATTTCGTCCCCAACAATGATGGAAGTATGTTTGCACAGGGATTTTGAGCCCCCAAGGTTGAGCAGGGGGGAGGGGCCCGCTCCAGCGCAATAGCAGAACCACTTTAGACTACACCTCCGGCCCCACGTAGTCAGAGAGAGATCTCTTATTTGTCTTTGGAGTATACTCCATGTAAGATTTCCAGTCAAGGATAATAAGGGGGTCAGGATCCTGAATGGGACAAAGTGTGTAAAGGTGAGATGCAAGGTGGGATTATTGGGGCTAGGACCATTGGAAATGGAGTCGAAAACCTGCATAGGGAACACTTGCAAAAGGAAAAGAAAGGCGTGGGTTTGCAAATAGAGGCAAGGTAGTCGTTGATCTCCAAATTAGGAGATATTTAGTGAGTGGTTGCAGGACGAGAGAGAACATCCCATCATGTGGAGCACCATCGAGATGAATTCCATGCAACTTTAGAAGAACAATTGATAAATGTCTAGAACAATAGCCAGAGCATAACGAGTATGAATTCCTAACCGCTATACACTAAGTTGCAGACATGAAAGCAATCAATAGACTGGAGTGAAAAAAGGAAACACATTGCATGTAAAAGAAGATATATATTAGGAAAAGCAACGACACATGAATCTCTGCCATGAGAAACAACTCTTCCTCTGCAATTTTATTCATAACACAGGCATCAAATCTTATTTACAATGGAGAGCCTCAGCCCTAGAATGTTTCCCAATCCAACCAACTCCCCCCTTTTCCTCCCTCTATTGGGAGTGTATTTATACTATTCTAATGCTAAGACTACTGATTTGAAAATTGTTACAAGCCACTATCATGCGTTACCAACACAGTGAGTGGAACTATCACCATGTTTTACAAATATAAACAATAAACATAATGGTGCTGGAGGTCGCATTCGACCTGAGTAACAGTTTGACGTGCTTGGCTGCTATGATAGATTGTGAGTATGATGCCTCTTTCCATGCCTGAAGCGTGTGCTCCCATCATGTTCAAATGCAGCTTTCTGCATGGGCACACACTGGCAAGGTCACTTGCATCTTTCCCTGGTTTAATCACATTCACCACCTCCTTCCTCTTCGGGTAAAACTACTAACCGTGGGCTATGGAAGAAGTGTCACATTGCTTTTGGTTGAGACAGACCTATTGTTAGGATATTTAGACACTTAGGAGTTAGTTAAGATCAACTTGTGTAATATATCTGTTAGGTAAAAGTGTGTTTCTTTAGTATGCATTAGTATGCATTTGTAAATATTCTAATCCGATGGTCATGATATGTTCTGGACATAGAGTGATCAGACGGTTCAACTTCTCTTAGATCATACCTACCATTGATCCATGGCTTAACACTTGATTGGTCTATGATCTCTATTTAAAGAGCATAGATGGTCCTTGGCTAGTTGATCGATTATGAGAAGCTCATGTAAATTTCTTTCTTTTGCATAATAAATTGCTCCAAGTAGCTATTTGGCTGCGGCCGTGGACTGTTTCCCTCTCGAGGGTTTTAACCACGTGACAAACATTGGTGTATTGATATGTGATCTGTTTGTGTGAAGTGGTTGTTCTTGGTGTTCGGTCCTTTGGGAGTACCCTGTGTACCCTAACATGGTATCAGAGCATAGGTCTCAGGTTCAATTCCCCCGAGCTACGCCGGAGGCGAGGTGTTGGAGTATTGGGTACCTCTACATGGTATAACTACCACACCCCTGGGAATATAAAACAAGTGGACTAACCGCCACTCCTAGTGATAGGGCCTTGTGCTAGGTTTCAAATGTTCACCATCATCTGTAGGTTTTTGGCTCAAGTTTCCGAGAATCATGATCCAGAAACTTTTGGAGAAGCTTCAGGAAATCCAGATTGGGATGCAGCTATGGATGAAGAATATCGTTCCTTAATGGTGAAGGATACTTGGGATCTTGTTCCTCTTCCAAAAGGAAGAAAACTTGTCAGATGTAAATGGGTCTACAGAACTAAGTATGTGTCAGATGGAAGTGTTGAAAGACTTAAGGCAAGGTTAGTTGCCAAAGGTTTTTCCCAAGTTGAAGGGATTGACTACAATGAAACCTTTTCCCTTGTAGCAAAAATGAACTCCATCCGCCTTGTTCTTTCCCTTGCAACCTTACATAACTGGGAAGTCCATCAAATGGATGTCAAGTCTGCCTTCTTACATGATGATTTACATGAGGAAATTTACATGGAACAACCTCCTGGGTATGTTCAAAATAACTCTAGCCTTGTCTGTCTCCTTAACAAATCCTTATATGGCCTTAACCAAGCTCCTAGAGCTTGGTATGCCAAAATGGATAGCTTTCTCCTTGACACTGGTTTTTCTAGATGCCATTCTGACCCCAATGTCTATACCAAGAAAGTAGGAAATCATCTCATCATACTTGTTCTTTATGTTGATGATCTTATCCTTACTGGTAGTGACCCTAACCTTACAACCCATGTGAAGTCCAGTCTTAAGAAAATTTTTGAAATGTCAGACTTAGGACATTTGCATTATTTTATTGGTCTCCAAGTCTTACAAATCAAAGAAGGGATCTTTCTTTCCCAGTCTAAGTATGCTTGTGACCTTCTTCGTCGCTTCCACATGGAAGATTGTAAACCAGCTCCTTCTCCCATCCAGTCTGGAGTCAAACTTTCTACCACTTGTACTTTCGCTGAAGTAGATGCCACCTTGTATCATCAGCTTGTTGGTAGTCTTTTATACTTGACTCATTCCCGTCCTAACCTTTCCTTTTCCATTGGTCATGTTGCTCGTTATATGCAAACTCCTCATGAAAGTCATTGGAAAGTAGCAAGAAGAATACTTCGATATATTTGAAGTATAATTCAGTTTCGGATTCATTACAGTACAAGGGGGAAACCTTTGTTGGTTGGTTTCACTGATTCAGATTGGGCCGACGATCCTGATGATCAGAAGTCTACTGCAGGTTATGTTTTTAGTCTGGGATCTGGACCTGTCACTTGGGCTTGTAAGAAACAACAAGATCTTTCTCTTTCTTCAACAGACGTAGAATATCGAGCCACGGTTAATGCCAGTCAAGAAGCTTTATGGCTTCGACAGATCCTTTCAGATTTTGGATTTGAGCAGCAGCAGACTACTCCACTTTGGTGCAACAATCAAAGTGCCATCAAGCTTGCCAAAGATCCAGTTCTACATCAGCTCAGCAAACACATTGAGCTACACATGCACTTCATCAGAAATCTTGTTCATGATCGCGTTATTGAAGTGCTTTATTGTCCTACAGATGATCAAGTTGTAGACATCTTCACCAAGTCTCTTATAGAAGTGAAGTTTTCTAAAATTCGGTTTATGTTAGGAGTTCAGGAATGTGTCCTTAAGGGGGGATAGGCTCTAATGCCTCCTTCCTTCTCCTAATAGTGTCACTTTTGTAAATCCTTCAATCCTATCCCAAGTTGTTCTTAAGGGGGGATGTTAGGATATTTAGACACTTAGGAGTTAGTTAAGATCAACTTGTGTAATATATCCGTTAGGTAAAAGTGTGTTTATTTAGTATGCATTAGTATGCATTTGTAAATATTCTAATCCGACGGTCACAATATGTTTTAGACATAGAGTGATCAGATGGTTCAACTTCTCTTAGATCATACCTACCATTGGTCCATGGCTTAGCAT
>LPNX010333722.1:354565-369249 GCA_001517045.1 Pseudotsuga menziesii | reverse complement strand
ATTTAAAGAGCATAGAGGGTCCTTGGCTAGTTGATCGATTATGAGAAGCTCATGTAACTTTCTTTCTTTTGCATAATAAATTTCTCCAAGTAGCTATTTTCCTGGGGCCGTGGACTGTTTCCCTCTCAAGGGTTTTAACCATGTGACAAACATTGGTGTATTGATCTTTGATCTGTTTGTGTGAAGCGGTTGTTCTTGGTGTTTAGTCCTTTGGGAGTACCCTGTGTACCCTAACACCTATGGGGTGGCTTGTAATTCTTGTCCTTCTCACCTCCAGTGAGGTGACCTCTCCCACAGGAAATAAGGTTTAGCATATCTACACCAGCCCCATCACCCTCAGAAAGTGGAATTCACAAACAGGGCTGTTAGGGATTTCAACCCCTGATGCTCCCATTCGAACAAATGCTTATACAGGGAATAGTCAATGAATCTCCCCTTCTGCGGAGGCTTTGCTAGGCGTGATACTATCAGGGGTTCCTAGAAAAACAGTTATGGGGAGTAAGTGTCTAGGCCCCGCATCGTTGGGGGTGTGGGTATCACGTCTGGACCTCGATGGTTGGTGTCATTCTTGGCATGTAATACCAAGGTGACGGGCGAATGTGGAAGCTTCCCACCAATCATCAACACCCCCAGACAGACAAGCTTCTCAAACCAGATCTTCATCGTCAAAATCTTCGGGCCTTTCCAGATTCATGGAGAAGTAAAAATCAGGTTCTGGAGATATGTTAGTTCACTCCCATGGCTCCAAAATTAGTATATATAAGGCTTCAAGACTGATCCTGGAAATGACTGGTCATCATTCCTGCACACTCTGTCATCAAGTGTATTAGGTATCAACATGGGTGAGGGCGCGAGTAGAGTGATCCTTTACTTGCTCAGGATCTAGTCACTTAGTTTCATCGATCATGGTGTCTTACCGTCTGCTATGGGAAGCATTTATGGATGCCATCTGGTATAATAGATCCATGCTGCAAAGTTCATGAAGTGGACGCTCTCACATTTCCTTGCTCCTTTGAAGTAAGAAATGGAATGGTCTACTGCATCGTGTTGCATTTGCCTCGTGTGAGTAGCGGATTCACCGATTACTTTCCTCATTTTCGTAGGCCAACTCACACAAAAGCCACCTATCTTTACATGACATGACTCTGCCAAAGGGATGATTCCATCGTTGCGCATGCTACAAATGGCATCGAAGAAATTGGTCGATCCACAAGGACGCAAATTACACATGTGAATGTCTCCTCCACTGTAATTTTTGCACTGGATGTGAAACCTATACCCCTGGATCCTTCCCAGCCATCCGATCCGAGGAATCTTTCACGTCCAACGTCCATATTCCATTCCTTTTGCCGCCAACTTTTCTCCTTTGAACACCGCGGGCAGTTCTGGATCGTGACATGTTCTCAACCATCGATCGTGACCAACCCTTCATGCATTCGTAGATATGAGTGGGCCCCATTATCTTTCGCAATGAGAAGCCTTGGTATTCATCGGCGCTAGTCTGCACTGCGAAATATACCGTGGCCGTAGATTTCTCTCCTTTCTTTTCACGGCCATTGATCTTCGCGACTGTTACTCCTCTTTCACGATTTGAAATGGTTGCTTCACCCTTGCAAGTATGGCTTGCGAAATTGATTGAGGACGTAGATCTGACTCAGATCTCATCTCGACTGTATAATTTTTTCGACCTTTAATCCATTTCGCAATCTGGAAATGCAACTTTGGTCAAGCATGTCGACTCGCGCGAAATGGTTTGGAGCCATTGATCCACCTCCGATCAATCTCAGCTTTTGATTTTGAGTCTCGCTCAAATCCTTCAGAACACCTTCCATTTTCTCCTTTGCCTTGCACTTATGATAACCTGAATGGGATTTCACATGAAGTTTGCTGGAATGGGACCCTCATCGAACTCCTATCAGGCTCTTAAATAACCTGTTAAAAATGAAGTGTTAACACTATCATCATCATCATCATCATCATAATAATCATCATAGCCATAGTCATCGTGATCCTCATGATCATCATCGTGATCCTCATGATCATCATCGTGATCCTCATGATCATCATCGTGATCATCATCATCATATTCATCATCATTGTTCATCATCATCGTCATTGTGATCATCATCATCATCATCCTCATCATCATCATAGTCATCATCCTCATCATAATCATTGTCATCATCCTCGTCCTCCTCATCATCATTGTTCATCATCACCATTCCATTGCAAATGCTTGAAAATAAAATCAAAGGAAAGTTTCAACTGAACCTATCATCATCATCATCATTATTCCTCATAGTCATCATCATCATCATCATCATCATCATCATCATCCTCATACTCATCATCATCATCATCATCATCACCATCATCATCCTCATCATCATCATGGTCATCATCACCATCATCATCATCACCCTAATCCTCATCATCATCATCATAGTCATCATCCTCCTCCTCATCATCACCATCATTGTTCATCGTCATCATCATCATCATCATCATCATCCTCATCATCCTAATCATCATCATCATCATCACCACCCTCATCCTCATTATCATCATCTTGGTCATCATCATCATCATCACCCTCATCCTCATCATAGTCATCATCCTCCTCCTCCTCATCATCACCATCATTGTTCATCATCGTCATCATCATCATCATCATCCTCATCATCATCCTCATCATCATCATCATCATTATCATCATGACCCTCATCCTCATCCTCATCATCATGGTCATCCTCCTCCTCCTCCTCCTCATCACCATCATTATTCATCATCATCGTCATAATCATCAGCCTCATCCTCATCATCATCATCATGTTCATCATCCTCCTCCTCATCATCACCATCATTGTTCATCGTCATCATCATCATCCTCATCATCATCATCATCATCATCACCATCATCATTCTCATCATCATCATCATCACCATCCTCATCATCAACCTCACCAGCATCACCATCATCATCCTCATCATCCTCATTCTCCTCCTCATCATCGTCATCATCACCCTCATCCTCATCCTCATCCTCATGGTCATCATCATCATCATCATCATCATTAATCATCATCACCCTTATCCTCATCATCAACATCATAGTCATCACCCTCCTCCTCGTCATCATCATCATCGTCATCATCATCGTCATCGTCATCATCATCGTCATCATCATCGCCATCATCATCGTCATCTTCATTGTCATCCTCATCATCATCACCGCCCTCATCCTCATCATCATCATCATGGTCATCATCATCATCATCATCACCCTCATCCCCCTCATCATCATCATAGTCATCCTCCTCCTCCTCCTCATCATCATCATCACCCTCATCATCATCATCATCATGGTCATGGTCATCCTCCTCATCATCATCACCATCATTGTTCATTGTCATCGTCATCATCATCAACATCATCATCCTCATCCTGATCATCCTCCTCCTCCTCCTTCTCCTCATCACTATCATTGTTCATCATCATTGTCATCATCGTCATCATCAAACAGGGCTGTTAGGGATTTCAACCCCTGATGCTCCCATTCGAACAAATGCTTATACAGGGAATAGTCAATGACTCTCCCCTTCTGCGGAGGCTTTGCTGGGCGCGATACTATCAGGGGTTCCTAGAAAAACACTTATGGGGAGTAAGTGTCTAGGCCCCGCATCGTTGGGGGTGTGGATATCATGTTTGGACCTCGATGGCTGGTGTCATTCTTGACATGCAATACCAAGGTGACGAGCGAGTGTGGAAGCTTCCCACCAACCATCAACACCCCCAGACGGACAAGCTTCTCAAACCAGATCTTCATCGTCAAACTCTTCGGGCCTTTGCAGATTCATGGAGAAGTAAAAATAAGGTTCTGGAGATATGTTAGTTCACTCCCATGGCTCCAAAATTAGTATATATAAGGCTTCGAGACTGATCCTAGCAATGACTCGTCATCATTCCTGCACACTCTGTCATCAAGTGTATTAGGTATCAACATGCGTGAGGGCACGAGTAGAGTGATCCTTTACTTGCTCGGCATCTAGTCACTTAGTTTCATCGATCATGGTGTCTTATCGTCTGCTATGGGAAGCATTTGTAGACGCCATCTGGTATAATAGATCCATGCTGCAAATTTCATGAAGTGGACGCTCTCACATTTCCTTGCTCCTTTGAAGTAAGAAATGGAATGGTCTACTGCGTTGTGTTGGCTTTGCCTCGTGTGAGTAGTGGATTCACCGATTACTTTCCTCATTTTCGTAGGCCAACTCACACAAAAGCCACCTATCTTTACATGACATGACTCTGCTAAAGGGATGATTCCATCATTGCGCATGCTACAAATGGCATCGAAGAAATCGGCCCATCCACAAGGACGCAGATTACACATGTGAACGTCTCCTCCACTGTCATTTTTGCACTGGATGTGAAACTTGTACCCCTGGATCCTTCCCAGCCATCCGATCCAAGGAATGTTTCACGTCCAACGTCCAGATTCCATTCCTTCTGCCGCCAACTTTTCTCCTTTGAACACCGCGGGTAGTTTTGGATCGTGACATGTTCTCAACCATCAATCACGACCAACCCTTCATGCATCCGTAGATCTGAGTGGGCCCCATTATCTTTCGCAATGAGAATCCTTGGTATTCATCGGTGCTAGTCCGCACTGCGAAATAAACTGTGGCCGTAGATTTCTCTCCTTTCTTTTCACGACCGTTGATCTTCGCGACTGTTACTCCTCTTTCACAATTTGAAATGGCTGCTTCACCCTCGCAAGTATGGCTTGCGAAATTGATTGAGGCCGTAGATCTGACTCAGATCTCATCTCGACTGTAGAATGTTTTTGACCTTTAACCCATTTCGCAATCTGGAAATGCGACTTTGGTCAAGCATGTCCACTCACGCGAAATGGTTTGGAGCCATTGATCCACCTCCAATCAATCTCAGCTTTTGATTTCGAGTCTTGCTCAAAGCCTTCAGAACACCTTCTGTTTTCTCCTTTGCCTTGCACTTATGAAAACCTGAAAGGGAGTTCACATGAAGTTTGCTGGAATGGGACCCTCATCGAACTGCTATCAGGCTCTTAAATAACCTGTTAAAAATGAAGTGTTAACACTATCATCGTCATCATCATCATAATAATCATCATAGCCATAGTCATCATGATCATCATCGTGATCATCATCATCATCATCATCATTGTTCATCATCATCGTCATCGTGATCATCATCATCATCATCCTCATCATCATCATAGTCATCATCCTCATCATAATCATTGTCATCATCCTTGTCCTCCTCATCATCATTGTTCATCATCACCATTCCATTGCAAATGCTTGAAAATAAAATCAAAGCAAAGTTTCAACTGAACCTATCATCATCATCATCATTGTTCCTCATCATCATCATCATCATCATCATCATCATCCTCATACTCATCATCATCATCATCATCACCATCATCATCCTCATCATCATCATGGTCATCATCATCATCATCATCATCATCATCATCATCACCCTAATCCTCATCATCATCATCATAGTCATCATCCTCCTCCTCATCATCACCATCATTGTTCATCATCATCATCATCATCATCATCATCATTATCCTCATCATCCTCATCATCATCATCATCATCACCACCCTCATCCTCATCATCATCATCTTGGTCATCATCATCATCATCACCCCCATCCTCATCATAGTCATCATCCTCCTCCTTCTCATCATCACCATCATTGTTCATCGTCGTCATCGTCATCATCATCATCCTCATCATCATCCTCCTCCTCATCATCATCATTATCATCATCACCCTCATCCTCATCCTCATCATCATGGTCATCCTCGTCCTCCTCCTCCTCATCACCATCATTATTCATCGTCATCGTCATAATCATCAGCCTCATCCTCATCATCATCATCATGGTCATCATCCTCCTCCTCATCATCACCATCATTGTTCATTGTCATCATCATCATCCTCATCATCATCATCATCATCATCATCATCACCATCCTCATCATCAACCTCACCATCATCACCATCATCATCCTCATCATCGTCATCATCACGCTCATCCTCATCCTCATCATCATGGTCATCATCATCATCATCATCATCATTAATCATCATCACCCTTATCCTCATCATCAACATCATAGTCATCACCCTCCTCCTCGTCATCATCATCATCGTCATCGTCATCATCGTCGTCATCATCATTGTCATCTTCATTGTCATCCTCATCATCATCACCACCCTCATCCTCATCATCATCATCATGGTCATCATCATCATCATCATCACCCTCATCCTCATCATCATCATCATAGTCATCATCCTCCTCCTCCTCATCATGATCATCATCCTCATCATGATCATCATCATCATGGTCATCCTCCTCCTCCTCGTCATCACCATCATTGTTCATTGTCATCGTCATCATCATCAACATCATCATCATCATCCTGATCATCCTCCTCCTCCTTCTCCTCATCACCATCATTGTTCGTCATCATTGTCATCATCGTCATCATCATCATCATCATCATCATCTCCCTCATCGTCATCATCATCATCACCATCATCACCATCCTCCTCCTCCTCATCATCATCATCGCCATCATCATCCTCATCATCATCATCATCACCCTCATCCTCATCATCATCATCATGGTCATCATCATCATCATCATCATCACTCTCATCCTCATCATCATCGTCATCGTCATCGTCATGATCATCATCATCATCCTCATCTTCATCCTCATCATCATCCTCATCGTCATCGTCATCATCACCATCCTCATCACCATCCTCCTCCTCATCATCATCATCATCATCATCATCATCACCATCATAGTCATCATCATCATCATCATCATCATCATCAACCATCATTGTTCCTCATCATCGGCATCATCATCATCATCATCATCAACCATCATTGTTCCTCATCATCCGCATCATCATCATCATCATCATCATCATCCTCATCCTCATCATCATCACCGTCATCCTCCTCATCATCATCATGGTCATCATCCTCCTCCTCATCATCACCATCATTGTTCATCGTCATCATCATCATCATCATCATCACCACCATCATCATCCTCATCATCCTCATCATCATCATCATCACCATCATCATCATCATCCTCATCCTCATCCTCATCATGATCACCCTCATCCTTGTCATCATCATCATGGTCATGGTCATCATCATCATCATCGTTGTCATCACCCTCATCCTCATCCTCATCATCATAGTCATCATCCTCCTCCTCCTCATCATCACCATCATTGTTCATCATCATCACCACCATCATTGTTCATCATCATCATCGTCGTCATCATCATCATCACCATCATCATCCTCATCCTCCTCATCATCATCATCACCACCATCCTCATCCTCATCATCATTATCATCATCACCATCATAGTCCTCATCATCATCATTGTCATTGCCATCATCATCATCATCATCATCCTCATCCTCATCCTCATCATCATCATCATCATCACCCTCATCCTCATCATCATCATCATCATAGTCATCCTCCTCATCATCACCATCATTGTTCATCATCATCATCATCATCATCATCATCGTCATCATCATCATCGTCATCATCACCATCATTGTTCATCATCATCGTCATCGTGATCATCATCATCATCATCATCATCCTTATCATCATCATCATCATCATCACCCTCAACCTCATCATCATCATCACCATCATCACCATCATTGTTCATTATCATGATCATCGTGATCATCATCATCATCATCATCCTTATCATCATCATCATCATCATCATCACCCTCATCCTCATCCTCATCATCATAGTCATACTATTCGTGATCATCATCATCATAGACACTACCATGGTCCAAGGATAGGTCTGGAGGTCTTAGCCATTGGTATGGGATCCATTCAAAAGGTTATAGAAGTTTAACATATTTAAGTCCAAGTTTGATATGCATTTGATATTTAAAATTTTAATATTTGATAAGCATTGATGAGTCAAGTTGAATATTTAGTGAGCACTGAATCGCATATGCGTTTTGGAGATCATGTAAAAAAACAGCCCGCTAATTAAAAAGCATTGTATCCATATCGCTTATGCAATATTTAACTTTTACAGAACGCATATGCGATACTTCCTTACTAACCTTAGCCTTGTGTTTGGGTTCGGGTTATTCCAAACGTACCATCAATAACGCATATGCGTTCTCGATTTACACTTCGGAAGTGCGTTTCCGATTTTTGAAGTGGAACCAACTTCGTGCAAGCGCCCAAAAAATATTTTGAATGGAGTTTAATTTATTAAGCTTATAGAAAACATGAGTTCTCTATAGCTAGAGGTGTAGTTACATGATATAAAATTAATAGATTAGCAGGTTTTGGTATGAAACATGTGCAATTCTCATCTTTTCTAAGCATTGCACTCACTATTGGGCTATAAGTATTTTACATTCTTTGTTACATTGATCACTCGACTAGGTTTTCTTTTAGTTGTTCTTCCTTCCCCATTACTATTTAGTTGGGTCTTCCATTATCCAAAGCTAAAAATGAATCAATCTCCCTTGCAATCGTGTTCGTACGATTACTAGCATTATATTATATTTCATGTATCATCTTGTTTGCTTAGACCAAAATGTGTGAGGGTTCTTGTTGTTAAAACTTTACAACACTATATAAAGGAGGTGTTAAAAATAAGTTGATAACAATAAAATGATAACTAAAGGGATAATATAAAGAAAATTTATTAATACATTGATTTCAATACATATATTGTGCAAATTGTAAATAAAATTAATTTATTAATAATATTGAGAAAACCAATTTCAAAATACATATTATAATATTGCGAAAAAAAATTCAATCCACCACTTTATTTTTTTTCAATGTAATTGCTTAACTAATATTTACACAAAATCATTATAATATTTAAAAATATAAAAGAATAACATATATATAAAATATATTTAGAATGCATTGAATTATAACTTAAAATAAAATTATAAAAAACATAATGCTTAAAACCAATACAATAAATAATTTAAATCATGTATAATATAATATATAATTTTGATAAAAAATACATATACATATATATAAAATAACCGTATATTAAAGGTTTCAAATTATAAAACAACCATGAATTACATGCTAACCTAAATTCTTTATCATACCCATTCACTACCTATAATAAAGGATTTTTGCTACCTATAATCAAATATTTTTGTTAATGGGGTGACTTAAATTTTTATTAATAATTCATTAACAATATAAATTAATATTACAGGTTAACCTAAACTCTTTATTATACCAATTTACTATATTCTCTTTAATTAGCTTTTTTTGTTGTTAACAATTCATAAACCATTCGTGTTTTCATGGGTCACATTAACCATGTATTCAAATATTCAAATATTGATTAAAAAAATTCTAAACATCATTCGAGCTCATACTCAACATCATCAACTCTTGTCTCTCAAGAATTCCGCCACAAAATTTAAAAAGAATTAAAAATCACCGACCATAAAATTAAAACCCAAAGCTAAGGCAATTTCTGAAGTTGCTTCAACTGAGCTTAAGACATGTAAGTTTGGTTCATTCAACGAACCAACAAACCAACAACGAAGTCGCTGTACAGTTAGATAGACCGAACATACATGTTTGTTAAGAATGGCCTAAACATACTGAGGCAATGTATCGCGACAAGCAAAACGCTAAAAAGCTACAAAATGTATCATGACTTCTTAACATAAATTCTGATGACAAAACAACGCCACTCCAATAAATTCTGATGACAAAACAACGCCACTCCAATAGATTATTTTCAGACTCCCTCCACCCTGTTTTAAAACAATTGGACTTTTCCCTAATCGAATTCATGTCTCAGCAGCTGCTGTGTTATTTTCACGGAAGTTTATCTGCATTTGCAGGCTCTGTCGAGTTGTTAGAATTCGTTTTGTCTGTATTGGCGATTTCTTTCAATCCAATCTCTGGATCAGGTCGGTCCAGCACTTTCTTGTTCTTGTCCTCAACAACTGGTTGCTTACGATACATACAATACAGCACCATCTGCCCTATTCCCAGGGGCACTCCAACTATATTTGGAGACTGCATTCACCACAACAAAGTATGAAACTCAGGTTTTACAGATACTTTTAGTTACGATTCCTTGAAAAATATAAGAAAATATACAGAAAAGGTTGCTGAATGTTGATGTTACCGCCAAGATAAGGTTTTTGTCGAAGAGGAAGTAAGTCATCCATAAACAGCCGTTAATAAATGCAAATAAGGAGAAATGGAAGGGCATATACTCCACACTCTTTGTCCTTATGACCAATTTCTGTACACGTTAAAGAATGGGGTTATAGTCATGAAGACGTATATCACAATAAATACTTATAAAACCTAGTGCTAAATGTATCAATTCCATGAAATATACTTACAATGATGGAAAGTGGAGAAGCATACATCACCGCGGTGACAATCATCCCCGCTGCCCCTACCACCATTTTTCTATTCTTGCGATCATGAAGAGCACGCAGAGAAACTGCTGCGATACAGGTAAACACCAAGATCACACCCACAAGTGTTCTCACCATTGCTGACTGAACAACAACAACAAACAATCAGTTCAATATACCCATGTCAGTCTATGCCTTGGACACACACAAATACAAAGTTATATAACAACGTAACAACATGACATATTGATCAGTAGATTAATCAGCGCATGCGAATTCCTCCATGAAATAAATTGTCCGAGCTCTTTGTTCGACAGTTAGCAGTCCTCTGATATATCCTGATAGTTTTTTGGAGTCGAAGCTGTGAGATCATTAGTTTAAAAAGTACTTAGTAAAACTGCTGGAGAAGCTGATCAATGCTAGTCATGAACTGATCAAGGAATATAAGAATTGAAACCTACCTTGGATTTGACTGAAGCGAATTTCAAATATATGCAAACGAACAGAAGCTGGAAAACGATTCCAACGCCATTGACAGTCACTACCAAGATGTTTTCGGAGCCATTACTTATCAAGGGCGAGCCATACCACGTGTATACGAGACAATTCAGCAGAGCTACTGCATAAGGAAAGCCTGAGAAATCCTCTGTCGATCTTCTTTGAATCACTCTCCTAAACGTAACGCTGCATAAAAACATTTAGTTAGAATTAGAATTCAATATACACAACCACATTACTTGATCGCTGCCTATTTTTTTCTAAAATAGATATGCCTTACATTGGCGCTCCATACAGCAGCAAGGAAACTGCATTTCCTGATACATAAAAGATTACAAAGCGTTTGTGTTGTCAGTCATTGTTCAATCCCTTAAAAACCAGTTAAGATCCAATCTATGCCATTGAAGAGCACAACAAACGAACTGAAACATAAAATGCAGCGAATAAAAGTGTTTTCTTTACGAAAGAACAAGAGTAGCAAGCACCTAGAATGCCAACCGCAAAACGTGCGTTGTTCGTCATTGTTTTCTCTACAAAAAAATCTAAGAAAATCAAAAGACTATGACCCAAGAAAAAGGAATGGAGGGAGCGAGAGAGACAAGAATGAACTCTCTGAATGGTGCAGAAATTATCGAAGGGTTTAAGGATGATTTATAGGGACGAGGCACACACCTTCTCGATTTCCTTACCGCGCACATGGGATTATCACATGAAGAAGCGTCGTGGAAAGCAAGAAAGCTTACCTACACTGTACAGGTTCAGATCTGCGTATCTCCTGTTTGCCATTGAGACATGACTCGTGTCATATCTATTCCCTAGGAAACCAAAAAGCCGACATAACTAGGCGGCCAAGACCTACAACTACAACTATACGGTTACAACTATAAGGTTACCTGGTCTACTCTAGGAGTTGGCCAAGACCTACAACTATACGGCTACGTGGTCTACTCAAGGAGTTGGCTAATCTTTAGACCATTATCAACTTTTGAGGAGTTGGCTAATCTTTACACTATTTTCAATAGTTTGTTTTTGAAAATGAGATTTTCAATATTAAAATTGCAATTTTTATTGTATAAATGGATTCAGAATCTTTAATTAGGTTTGAGGTATCTAAATTATACAATATTAATCACTGAAAAACTACTCTTTAAACAATTTCGACTAAATTTTGTCCAAAAAACTAATTAAATTTCGACTAAATTTTGTCCAAAAAAACTAATTAAATTGTAGGTCCAGAGTTTAGCGAACTCAGTTTACTATCCTGCAATCCATTTTTGAATAGACTAATCTCCAAATCAGAATTTTTTGAGGCAACTGAAAAGGCTAAAAATAATCTACATACAATGGGGCATTTAATGGGATGGCCGCACTGTGAACAGTTAGATAGGGCATTTAATGGGATGGCCGCACTGTGAACAGTTAGATCTCAAACAGGTTGATATTCAACTGTTCACACTGCCACGACCCTAATGCTATACTACATGTAAAATTATTTTTCACCAGGTGGGTGGAATATTTTTCTCAGACGGTAAATGATAGAACTCTTCGTGAACATTTGATTAATATAAACACTGATGAATGGGGGTTGTTGAGACATTTTTCTGACAGGCAAAGAGCGAATGAAAGGTACTGGAGGCTTGGAAAAGTTGCAGTATGGTGTGCAGCTGTAGGTGGAGTAAGACAAGTGATAGTGGATTAGAGGCTGTGAAACATTGAAAATTTAGAGATGGCGTGGGCTTCATGTGCACTTTCCACGCAAAGCCCAGTACGCACCACGAAAAGACTAGGTCTACAGCGAAGATTGCAACTGAGCAGAATCTCTTTTCCGAATTCCTATGCATTAGAATAACAGTCAATACTCCTTTTGCTTTCGATTGTTTATTTATCATATTCTATGCGTCTGTTATGTACTTCTATTGTCGACCAAATCATTAAAAACACAGCGACGGTTGCTTTCCATAGGTAAGAGTATGAGCTCTCGTCACGTGTATGGAGCGGATTCGTTTTGTTTGTACTCCAAAACTCGCGGCGCATTAACATTTTCACAACGGAAAGTAAGCTGTCATTTCAAGTAACGCAATGAAATGTAAGTTGTCATTTCAAATAAAAATGTGAAATCTACTCTCTAGACCAGTGATCAAATTTGAAGGGCAGGGTCCCATTTCATTTTGAAGGGCTGTGAGAAATTGAACCCTTCAATGTTGACATGTAAAAATAATTGATTCTTTTCATTTGAAAAGGTAAGTACAACAAAATTTCATTATTTATTAAAAGTTTTGTATAGAAAAAAATGACAATTTAAGAAGAAATCACAAGTGATTCAACATTTATATGGAATTAGTGAGGTAAACCATGTACATGATGATTTATCAAGCTCAAATTCTTTTTATGGAGGATTACTCAAGAGTTAGTATAGAGGAGGAGAGACAAGAATAAAGGTTGAGAATGAATAACATGTAACCGTGATGGAAGATGATATTGGGACAAAGATCATTTAGAAAGAGATTGGTGCACTTGTTTTGTTAATGCGAACATAGTGATAACCGTTAGGAGTATTGGTTTCTTGTATTGCATTGTTCTTTGGCCTATTTATTTTGTGAAGGGAAATGTTTGTTTCCTATCATGCGAAAGTGATTAGAGTAGTTAATAACTACTCACTAATTTATCTAAATGCATAATATGAAATTGGGGATGAAAATAGCCTCATGGGTTACTAAAGCTTATTTGTGTCTACAATTGTTTTGAGAAGATCTATACTACTAGAAGTGCTACGTTACAAGGCCAAAAGAAATCAGGCATGAGATTCCTAACATTAATAACAAAAACTAAAAAGATGATTTTTGTCCAGTGCCAAAGTATCCACCTAAAACCTAAAACTAGTGTACTTCTAACATTGTACATACCTGGGATAATTAAAGTTGTTGATACTTGTTGTGACCACTTGATGATTACCATAACCAATGGTTTAAAGAAACAACATAAAAGTAAAAAAAATAGAAGAATAACTTTTGCATGACATTTTAGCTTACATGTTTTGAAATGAACTTTTCTACATGCTATTAAAATCATTGGATTATTATCTTTCAAACTAAAAACATAAGTTTTTTCCAATCCACATTTCCATTAACAGCAAAAAAAAGGTTACAAATACCATCACAAAGCTAATTGATATGTTTTTCCATATGGACCTAGAGCTAGTTGATATGTTTTTCAATATGGACCTAGTTCACGAGTAACTAGCCATTCAATTTCAAACTCCAACTAATCCCTAAGCATCGTCTTCACCATAATAAACCTAAGTATTAGAACACTTGAAAATTTATCCTTCAAACTTTAGTCTTGAGTCTACTAACATCTAGATGTCAAATGAGAGGGATTGATACGGATTCCCATTTCCGTTTCCAAAACTCAGTGCATATAATTATTATTCAAGCACATTTAAAAAGTATCCTTCAAACTTTAATGTGGATCTTACTAGTATCTAAATATCACACAAAAGAAGTTTGAGAGGGTTTTCACAATTATCTTTCCAAAATTTCATCTTATATTTATGTGAAAAGGTTAGACAAAAAACAAGGACTATTATATATTGTAATCTCTTTGTGAACCTTACATTCAAAAATGTCATTTTGACAAAAAAACATATTTACAATCTCTTCTCTTAAATTGTGTGT
>LPNX010333722.1:327918-354381 GCA_001517045.1 Pseudotsuga menziesii | reverse complement strand
TTGACTATATAACTAAGACCAAATCCAAACCCTAAAAATGTTAAGCTAGATAACAAGGAATTCTAAGTTGTGATTAAAACAAACACCGTGAATTGCTACAAAGATTTTAAACTTTTTATAGAATAAAAAACTAAACTAAATTATTAATATTAAATATTTTTCTTAATGAATAAATTGCCTTAACCTATTTTTTATAAACTATAAAACAAAATGTAATATCTAACTCTAACCTAGAAATACTACAATTTTTTATATAAAAGAATAATTAAGAGAATATTTTAATAATTAGTGAGTTATTAGCCATAACCTAGGAAATATTTAATGTAAAAAAACAACCAAAATTAACATATCTCATTTACTCTAGTATAACCTAAAAGGCATAATTCTAATAAAAATTAAAACTTTAACTTTAAGATCTACAAATTAATATTGTATTGCTTTTTATAATAAAACTTAACATGGATTTCATTAAAGAACACTACAATAATTGAAGAGGAGCATCTTTTTTAACAATGTAAATCAGGTCAATTATGGGAAAAAAACGTTTATTTTTTAGTAATTCATCTCTTTGATTATTTTCACATTCAAAGTTAAACTTTTTTTTAATTTTTTTCCTATTATAATTTATACTTAATGGTCTATTTCGAATGTACACAAACTTGTTGGAAATTGGAAACGTAAAGAAAATCATTTCGAAGCAATAAGTGCGTACCCCAAATGAATAATGATTGAGACTAGTCAAAATAGTAAGAGGGAGATATACCCCTCTAGGTGAAATGAACCATGAAAAACATGTTATCTTACCTATGTAATAGAAAAATATCCTCTCCCTATATATTGCTTTCGGTGCCTATAGTTCCTATAATGTAATGAAATTGAGTTGGAATGCTCGTAGTGCCTATAATTGTTCAGTCTATCTATTCATGAACAAATCTATCTATCCATGCCATAAGAAAGAGTAGGTGAGTGGGTAGACTGTAGTAAGGGAAGGAGCACAAAGAAAGAACCAAAGTCAATACAAATTGAAATGGTTTACATCCAATGAATACATTGCACATTCTTATCCATGTGTCCTCCCTAATGTAGTGTTTATCCTTATAAAAATAAATACCTTCTATACCCTTAATTATATAAATATCCTAGAAATTGGAAATAAAATAGAAAAATCATTTCCAAGTCTCTCCAATATTGACATTTTATCCTAGCTAATTTGCGGAAACATTTCAAATTCTCCAACAAATATCAAGTATTTTAAACTTTTAATTTTAATTTTGTTTTGTTTTATTATGGTTTATGGTTTTCGAATGCACACAAAATAATTGTAAATCAGAAATAAAAAAGAAAAGAATTGCCACCACCTAAATGTTTTAGGAGCAACAACTATTTATTCAACCTCCTAGAGCCCGCAAGAGATGATTATATTACACACTTGATTATTGTGTGGAAACCTATAATTCACATCTCTATCGCCCTCACACGATTCACATTGGAAACCATTGGGGCATCTTCTTCCATTCATGTCATGGAGAAAGATCTCATACAAATATGGAGACATGCACGTGGATACACCATTATCATTGTTTTATCTAATGCAAGTCCATACATATATAAAGTAGTGTCTACTCTTCCAGTCCCTGGAGCATATAGTTTATTGAACATAGATAAGGGACAACTCTGTCGGGTCAGTGAAAAAGTCGGTCGTTAGGTCGTTGATAAAATAAGGCATTGGAATTTGGAAGGAATTTTTAATGGAGGACTGAATGCACTCGATGGTGGCTCTATTGGTCAAGTGCTATTGGGCCTACCTAAAAGAAAAACCCCATAATGTAACACCTAATGCTTTTAGGCAGCAACCTTTTTTATCAACCCTAAATTCAACAGCTATGAATCATGTCCTCCCCCAATGCTCAATTCGAAGTGATCAAACAAAATCCTTAATTTTAGGTCGATTATGGATAGTCCCTCCAATCTATATTGATTTTATCAGCCCTATCGAAAAGGTTAAGTATTTATTAGTCCACTACAAGGAATAACTTACTATTCTCCAACAAATATCACTACAAGTTGGGTGTCTAGTGTCTACCAAAGTCAACAAGGAAGGCAAATCATAAACACATGTTTGGGAGGTTTGCGATAGAGAGGCTGTTGAAACCATGTTCTTTGCTAGCTCAGTGCACTCTAAGTCCCTCATTCATGAACGTCCATCGAGGATTCCCTTGTTTAGATATATTGGTAGACATTTGTTTCTTCTTGTTTCCATTATTAGAACGCTGACAGGAAAACAGAGGGGTAGGAGTCTACAACATTTACAGTGTCGGTTGTTAAATATTTTATCCTTTCAACCTTTGGATTTCATTAAGGAAATTGGAATAATTCAAGCATTTGTATTCAATTGTTTTTCTTTCTTTCAACCTAATGTTTACAATTCACGAAAGATAAAGAGCATTGACATATTTGGAACTCAAATACCAATCTCTTTATTCTTTCTCCTCTTCGCAAATGAAGTTGTGGTCCTAGCCTATGAAAAGTATACATTATTTTGGTTATAATTTCACTTATATACTCAGTTTTTTAAGGTTAGATCTATTGAGTATTTGAGACTTAGTCTCGAGGATGTGCGGTCGCATAATACATTACAAATTTGAAACAACATTTTGGATGGAGAAGTCACATAATACATTACAAATTTCAAACAACATTTTGGATGGAGAAGTTTTAAACCCTTATATTTATAACACGAGAAGGAATTCCAACAAGCAACATATTTAACATTTCCCCATATATAAAATGTTACACAAGTACAAAATGTTGTACATACCTGTAAATTCATGACAACCAAGTCGACATCTTAGCTCTACAAAATATTATGGAGGAAATAGAAATTAGGGAGACACTGAAACATGGAATTGGAGAGTTGAGAGTCTGAGTCTCAACCTCTCACTGTTCTATACTTGTAAACCCAGGATAATGTTTTTTTCTCCCAGAGACTTCTCCAATCTATTTTAGTTCACGGAAGCTCAATCCATCCTACCCAACGTTCTACCTTTGCTTATTTTTCTCCTACATGTGACATAGGTGGAACCTTGGAGTTGTGCACCACAAAAGAAATGAGGAAATAGAATGCGCAGTTGTTTCCTTCTACAAAAAATACAATTGAAAGAAACACCATCTCAATAACCCAATATTTCGACGCTCCTAAGATGGTTTACCTTTCTCGAGTTAGGCAAATGCATGTTTATGTATTTCACATGATCACAAAAAAATCATTTTATAATTGTTTCTACATAACATAGATATATCTGTACAGGTGAGGTAAAATTAGGTATTATTTTTGTGAGGTGTCCGGAGACTTTTAGAGGTAATTCTTTGTTTCGAGGGCGCTCAGGGTGCAGATCAAAGAGATCATGGGAGGAAGAGGAAGAAGAAGAAGAGGACTCAAGTAAAAAGGTGAGGCGAGTGAGGAGGGGAGACGTAATAGCGATATTTGTAGGAGCATCCCATTGGGGGTATAATGATGGCAACAAGCCTCTCCAAATTGTATCCATTACCGACGCATGCATCCAGCCCTCATAATCAGCTTGGGCGGAGGAGTTACTCTGTAAGCATCTCGACAAATTAAGTAATGATAATCTCAAGTTGGGTACATGATGAATTCTTTCGTTTCTTTTAGAGATTACTATATGCATATTATACAAACCTTCTCTCTGGTTGGCAGTTTGTTCAAGTCTCCTTTGTCTTTTCTCCCTAACCCTCTTCCTCCAATGAGACGGGAAGTCTAAGCAGCCTAGGTGGACCATGTGAGATTGGGAGTGTTGATTCAAATGATTCTGACCCCAGTAAATGAATGGAAATTGGAATAAATCTTGGAATACTGGACTAACTAGTATAGGATATGATTCATGAACACAAACAAAAGGCAACGTGCTGCTAGCCTACTACCAAAGATTTGTCATCCTAGTCGTGTAGTGGTCATAGAAATGTTTGGCACTAGGTGAAACCCTAGTCTTTCAACTTAGAGACCCATTGGACTAGGTTAGGTCCGAATCCTACAAAGACTACTCAATGCATTGTAAATTACAACTTGTAATTTGTAACCCAAAAAACAACACCATTAGTTTTTTCCTTACGAATCCTTCACAATGGAGGGATGTCAAATCAATTCACCATCCATAGATATGACTCATATGATAATTTAATTTGATATCATATACTCAAATACTCAAGTGACTTGTAAGTTGTGAGATCACATGACTCGGTGAACAAGAATATGCAAGATGGAAAACCAAGTTGGTAGGCTGGAATTCTCTCAGACCAAGATTTAATGAAGTTGGTGAATCGGTAATGCATGCCAACACCATTAAATGCTTTAAAAGTGAACATCGAATACGGAGACAGAGTCCCAACTCATCAAGTTGAACTTGGCACTGGCAACACAATGGCCCACTGTGGTCCATGCCCATTGGGACCGAGATCCTCATCCATGATCCGACTATATGAGGGCACTTGGGTAGAATCTTAGTCCAGACTCTTCCACAATTCACTCAATCATTGATAACCTGGAAGGGAAAATTTTGTAGCTACCCTTCTGTTGCAAATTTACCAAGGCTTACTCAATTTCATTATGGACGGGCTGGAAATTAAACCAATTTTTTTTTGCATGGTAAATTTTTTTTTGACCTTCTATGAAGGGTAAAATGGCCTTTGAAGGGCTCTGAAGGCTTCAAATTTGAAGCCTGCTCTAGACACGTCTGATACCATTGGTGCGCTCCATGTCATTGATTTGAGAATTGGCGGCCATGACAAAAAATTTCTTGCTTCGATTAAAAAAATTGCATGAATTTTTTAGGATGCAGAAAGATACCAACTAGACAATGAATTTTAAAATAAAAATGTGAAACAAGATGATGAAACTAATGCATGAAATTTTAAGGATGTCAAGATACCAACAAGATCATGAAGTGAGTGGATCTTGAATCCGTTCATGACAAATATTTGAAGGCGACAATTTATGTTACCATATTATGACGTCGTACCAATTTAATAAACTTGGCTAATCCTTGACAAAATAAGAATGCTATAGAATAAAAAACTGCAATTATTATGGCACAATTACTGAAATCTAAGCGATTACATAATTTTTTTACTTGCCCGAAATACTAAGAATGCTGGCCAGAGTTAAGTATCCAGTTACAGACTCTTAAATAGTGTGTCAAAAGGTCTACAACAGGTATGATAAATAACTAAAACATGTAATCAACTACAGTGGGCATACAGGCTGCTAACCTTTTTTTAGTTAAGTATCCAGTTACAGACTCTTAAATAGTATGTCAAAAGGTCTACAACAGATATGATCAATAACTAAAACATTTAATCAACTGCCGGCTGCAAACCCTTTTCTGTAGCTCAGTGCTTAGCTCTTGCCAAAAAAACCACTCTTCTAGTTTTCCAGAATTATAAATACGTAAAATAAGTATATTGATAGGTTTAAAAGAAAATGTAATTCTATTAATAATAACATTATTCTATTTTTCACAATAAACAAACTCCGCTCACATGAAGACAAGATGTAATGGTAAACGTCTCGAAATCACGAGGTAGTTGGTCAGAAAAGGAACCGGTGGAAAGAGGTAGTTGGTAGGAAACCTTTGTTGATCTCATTGATAATTTTAAAAGTAGCAAGTTTAGCATAATGGAGAGGATTCGGGTAGAATTGGAGTCGGAAATTGAAGTATGCTCAGATATTAGACCATGTTCAGGTTTTGAGTTTCATTGTGTTAGAATGTTATTTTTATTATATTAATTTTTATTTGAATTATGAATAGAAAACAAAATGAATTAGAACCAAGTGGAAATTGAATTAGGATGAATTTTGAATAGATAACCAACATAGATTCATCTAAAAGGGGATCTACCAAGCATCAAGAGGGATCAAATATTTCAAGTGGTAAACCTTTTTTTTAGAGTAAAAATGTTGAGAAAATGTGTAATTCAATGTTTATGGTTTTAGTTTATCTAATTTATATTGTTTTATATCTATGTAATTCTAAATAATTTAAATTTAATGTAAGCCTACATGTTATTTTTAGTAATAATAAAGGACTTTAGAATGAGCACTTAAGGAGTTACAAATCTCTCCCATACTAAGTTGTAGAGTGCACCTCTTAGGTGAAACAAAATGAACTGGTCGAAATTGTATTGGAATAAGGCATAGTGGCCAAAAAAAAAAGTTAATAATCTCTTACTATTTAAGAGACTTTATTATTAATTGAACAATAAGAAATGAAGATCAAAATCTAATCAATGTATTATTGTAGAGACCTAATTGAATAAGAAGAAAGGAGAATTATAGTCTAGTCAATGTATTATTGTATAGAGCTTCTTGAAAAATCTTTAAAAAATAATGAGTATTATTAAATTATGACATAATATTTCAAATTTAAAGTCATAATACATTTAAATTTTAGAATTAAATATTTCTACCACAACAACTTACATAAATCCTTTATGTCATACACTTTTAATAAAACGCACATCAAGCTATAGTTTTACCATATTGTCCAAGTACACTTATGGTGTCATCAATACACCTTCTATAGTTTAATGTAATTATTTACTTCCTTAAATCCTATAGTCTTGAACTTATCTTACCTTTAAAATATTTATATATAATTGTTACTATATTTTCCAAATAGGAATAAATAGAGATTATAATTATATCCCTAACATATTTCCTTCATTACAAATATCCATTATAAATATAAATTTTATTTTAGTAACTTTTCTTAAATCCTATAGTCTTCAACTTATCTTACCTTTAAAATATTTATATATAATTATTACTATATTTTCCAAATATAAATAAATAGAGATTATGATTATATCCCTAACTTATTTCATTCATTACAAATATTCATTATAAATATAATTTTTATTTTAGTAACTTTTCTTAATATACATAAAAGAACATTTGAAATATATAAGGCCATTTATCTTCACTTTTGAATAGGTATATAAACATCAACCATATTTTCCTAATTTTCTTTAAGATAAGTAAAGAACATTTCAAATATATAAATTTTACTTATTTTTTTCTTTTCAATTTTTGAAGAATATGGAAAGGGCTTTGATCCACTAATATGTACACTTGTTACAAAAACATTTAAAATAATTTATGTATTCTCTTAACTTTTTTTTAATATGCATGAAAAAACATTTCAAATATATAAATTCCACTTATTTTCTCTTTTCAACAAACATCAACCTTTTTTAATATACATAAATACATAATTCAGCATCAACATCAAATGCCATAATGTATTTACTCATATATATATATATATATAGAAAGATATATAATATTGTGGTTCACAAACGCTCCATCAAAAGGCTGAAGGGGCCTACACATAATAATAATAATAATAATAATAAAAAAATGTCCATAAATCACATATGTTCATAAGGTAAAGAAATCTATCATTTTGTGTTGTAAATGAAAATTTGGATGTGTCTTTATATTGCAATATTATATTTATATATTAAAATGAGTGTCAAAAAGGTTGTTGAATATTTCAGTCATGGTTGTAAAGTTTATTATGTAAGAAAATTGTACATTATAGTTTTAATACTTCTCTTAAAAACGATATATCTATGTGTGTGTGGGGGTGGGTGAATACATTTGAATTATGTTATAGAATTATTTCTTTATGCATATTAAGAAAAGTTCTAGTAAAATATAGTTCATGTTTATAGCCTTTATTTTGGTAGGGAATATATCAAAAATTGGAAGGGGTTTGATTTTAGACATGGAAAAAAGAGGGCTAGCAACTATTTATGTAGGAAATCATATTTTAATCATACATAGGGGTGAAAATGTGAAGGTGTGATACATTTTTTGAGAATGAGGTGTTTTTGAGCTATAATTTCCAATTTCTTGGTCGAGACAAAAGTCAACATTTTTTCTCAGTCGAGAGTTGTAATAGTTTTCGACCGAGAGTTTAACTAAGGTTCACATTTTCTTGGTTGAGAGTTTAGGCATGGTTAGAAAAAAATTTGGCCGAGAATATTTAAATTTCTCGTCCGAGAGTATGGCCAAATTGTTGGTATGAAACTTTCAAACACATCTCTTGGTTGAGAGTTTAGATTCCTTTTAATCTCTCTCCCGAGAGTTTAGTTTTTATATAAACCACACACCACCCCCGCTAGCCTGTGTTTGTCATTGTTGAAACCTTTGGTGGGGCACGTGCTGAACACACTTCTGAGACCTTGTTCCTTGCATGAATCCATTGTCAATTCCTAGTAAAATTTTATTCTATGCGTCCAAAGGAAGTTGGTCATCTCACTCCATCACTAAGTTAGCCATGTATGTCTACGAGGCAACACAGTTTTTGTTGTGGTTTTTTTTGGCCATCCATCGAAACCATGTTCCTTGTATGCATCCATCGCTGCTTCGTGGTAAAACGTGTTCTGTGCGTTCGAAGGAAGTTGGTCGTCTCACTCCGTCACTAAGTTGGCCATCCGTTTGCGAGGACACATAGTTTTTGTTGGGTTTTTTATTGGCCATCCATCGAACAGAGTCTGTGAGGTGACAGAATAAGCATAATCTTCCTATCTTAGGATTTAGGGATAATACATGAGGTTAAACAGGGCTATTGAAGGTTACAGAGAACCCAACCTCGTGTAGGAGAATTGGAGTGCTAATATAGGGGAGGTTTGATATGTTCAAAGATAGACTTGGTAAGAATTTCATGAAATCAAAGGAAATTTTCAAACAGAGGTTCAAATTTGCATGCATAGACATATCCGAGAGGATTTATCATTCCTGGTGGCCTTTGTTTTTTTTTTCAACATGATTTTTCTCAAGGATTCTCTAATTTTCCACATCAATATGTTGTAGGGTTCTTTAGGAAGCAACATTTTGATGGAAACCAAAAATATGAGAATCCTTTGATTCAACTTTTGTTCTAACCTCAAGTTAATATAAGATATTTAAATTATGGTAATAATAAACATGCAAGCCTTTCTTTTTATTCTTTATTGTTTAAGAAAAAATAAATTTTCTATCCTAGAAATAAGAAACCCTTGCTTTCATTGTATATACAAAAAAAAATTCTATATTAGAAAGAAGAAACCCTTGCTTTTATTGTATATCCTTTTTGTAGATTTTGGAAAAAAAACCACGAGGTATGCTTTTCAGTAACCAAATCCTAAGAATCTACAAATACTCTTTTGCTATAGATTCTACAACCTTTTGTTTAATTAGTATTTTGATTTACTTAACTTTCAGAAATATATCCATGTAGAGTTTTAAACTTTTTGAAAGCCAAATGAAGAAAACATCATCAACCATTAATGTTTGAAATAAATAGGATTTTTTTGAGTAATGGATTTATACTTTACACTTGTCTAAAAAAAATAATGTTTTTTCTAGTTTTCTTTCTTATATATCTATGTGACTTATGTATGTGAATTTTCCTAATCATTAAGAACACACTTCTGAAATGAAACCCTCTTCCTTGCATCCATCCTCCTTTCTCAGTAAAACGTTATTCTGTGCTTTTAATCCGTCGTGTTTGAATGATCTCCATATCCGTCCGAAGGAAGTTGGTCATCTCATTCTGTCACTAAGTTGGCCATCCATCTATCCATCGATCAACACCTATCTCATAAGATGGGGTAGTTTTTTTTGGGCTTTTTCTTGTGCCAATGGAACAGTCTCTGAGGCGACGCTCCTGAAAACTCGTTAGCACATTTCATGCACAGAATATCAATACCATTAATTCACCTACAAACATACCCCCCTTTAACAATTAACATAAGTTTTGGAAAATGTTGCACCAATCAAAGCTACTCATTGAAGCATTATAAAGTTTTTTTTCATGAAGGCCATTAGGTTGCATGCATTTTCTGTTAAATTTTCATATGCTAAGCTAGAACATCAATATTTCATTTCATTTTCATAACAAAAGCATATAAATAGGATCAATGAAAGAAACAATATCACAAGAACAACACAAATTTATCGTGGGAAAACCCTAAAGGGAAAAACCCAGCAAAAGCTTCCTCAATATAGATGTCCCAAAAAAAGGTAAAAGATAAAACCAACAAGGAGCTCAAAGCCTGATCCTCCTCCTTCTCCTGCTACTCTTCTCTTCTCCACTAATGCGCTACACAAGTGAGAGTGTGTGCTTCAAATGAGGAGCGCTATACCTCTATTTATATTCATCCGGTCACTTCAATTAAATCATCCAACATGTAAGCTCGAGTTACACATGTAGGCTCAAGTAACCACACTGGGTTGCTAATGACCCACCTTTACAATTAGAGGGGACAACCTCATGACTCTTAATAGTTCTTTCGATTAGAAGCATTGAGATACAAGATAATACAAGTGGTTCTCCCGTTCGGACCATCGAGGACCACAAAAGATACATATAGAATATTCTTTGAAGTTACAATATTTCAACACTCCCCCTTAACGAGAAGGGTATTCTATAACAACATCAACAACAACAATAACAGAAGAGAGATAGAGGAAATCATCAACATCATCAAGGTAACACATCTATAAATCATTGGAATCTTTTCAACATCATATAGTCTTCATCTTCAATCTTCAACGACAGCAACTCTTTGATCAACATCAACATCTTTTGACCTTTTGATCAGCAACATCTTCAGCAACATCTTCAACACTTTGAACTTTTGATCAGCAACATCTTCAGCAACATCTTCAGCAACATCTTTAGTAACATCTTCAACACTTCAACCTTTTGATCAGCAACATCTTCAGCACTTAGACCTTTCGATCAGCAACAACATATTCAACACTTTGACCTTTCGATCAGCAACATCTTCAGCACTTTGACCTTTCGATCAGCAATAATATCTTCAGCATTTTGATCAGCAACATCTTCAATACTTTGATCTTTCTATCAGCAAAAAAACATCTTCATCATTTTGATCAGCAACATCTTCAGTACTTTGATATTTCGATCAACAACAAATTCCTCAGTATTTTGTTCTTTCGATCAGCAACATCATCATATTCTGATTGGTAACATCGTGATTAGCACCATCATCATACTTCAACTCTCAAACAGAATCATCATCATCAGTACATCATCATCATCACATACTGATCATTTAATCAATACGTCATCATCATCATACTCTGATCTTTCGATTAGTACATCATCATCGTCATACTCTGATCTTTTGATCAGTACATCATCATCATCATACTCTGATATTTTGATCAGTACATCATCATCATACTCTAATCTTTTGATCAGTACATCATCATCATCAAGCTCTGATCTTTCAATCAGTACATCGTAATCATCATCATACTCTGATCTTTCAATTAGTACATCATCATCATCATACACTGATCTTTCAATCAGTACGTCATCATCATCATACTCTGATCCTTCGATCAGTGCATCATCATCATCATACTCTTGATCTTTCGATCAGTACATCGACATCATCACACTCTAATCTTTCGATCAGTACGTCATCATCACCACACTTTGATCTTTCAATCAGTACGGAATCATCATCATGCTCTAATATTTCAATTAGTACGTCATCATCATCAACAGCAACCTACAATCCACATCTCAAAGAAAAAAAGTCTTCGGTTCACTTTTGGACTTAAAGTCCATGGATGATGCAATCCCACCACATTCTCGACAACCAAAGTTACTGGATTGATTACAGGATAATCAATCCCTATCACTTTAGGACTAAGTCCAAGAATGATGCAATCGTACCACATTCATAGGGACCGAAATATTCAGATACATTTTGAACCGAGGTTCAGGGATGATGCAATCCCACCACTTTCATGGGGGCCAAGACCTTCAGATACATTTTGAACTGAGGTTCAGGGATGATGCAATCCACCACTTTCACGGATGCCGAGATCTTTGGATACATTTTGAACCGAGGTTCAGGGATGATGCAATCCACCACTTTCACTGGAGCCGAGACCTATGGATACATTTTGAACCGAGGTTCAGGGATGATGCAATCCACCACTTTCATGGGGGCCGAGACCTCCGAATACACTTTGAACCAAGTTTCAGGGATGATGCAATCCACCACTTTCACGGGGGCCGAAACCTCCAGATACATTTTGAACCGAAGTTCAGGGATGATGCAATCCACCACTTTCATGGGGGCCGAGACCTCCGGATACATTTTGAACTGAAGTTCAGGGATGATGCAATCCTACCACATTCATGGGGGCTAAGACCTCTGGATACATTTTTAACCGAAGTTCAGTGATGATGCAATCCCACCACATTCACGGGGGTTGAGACCTCAAGATACATTTTGAACCGAAGTTCAGGGATGATGCAATCCCACCACATTCATGGGGGCCAAGACCTCCAGATACATTTTGAACCAAAGTTCAGGGATGATGCAATCCCACCACATTCACGAAGACCAAAGTCACCAGATCTATTTTGGATAGATGTCCCAGGATGATACAATCCCTCTTCATTCTCGAGGACTGAGGTCACCGAATCACTTCTGAATAGATGTCCCGGGATGATACAATCCCTCTTCATTCTCAAGGACCGAGGCCACCATATCACTTTAGGGAAGATGCCCAGGGATGATACAATCCCACTGCAACATCACTACTCCCCCTTTTGAGGAAGGTTCTTCCGAACCACACCAAGCTTGTCCCAAAAGTGTTCAAACTTTACTCGAGACAGAGGATTCGTTAGCACATCAACAACATGTTCATCCGTACTCACATATTGGAGTTTTATGGCTCCCTTTTGCATCATATCTCGAATGTAGAAATACCTGATTTCTATGTGCTTCGATCTATCGTGGAATACTGGGTTTTCTGTCTTCTTTATACAACTTTGATTGTCACATAGAATCACAGTAGTATCCAACTCTAGATTGAATAATCCTAACATCAGCTTCCGAAGCCATATGGATTCACAACTAGCAGAGCAGGCTTCTATATATTCTACTTCGGCTGTGCTTAGAGCAACACTAGATTGCTTTTTGCTAAACCATGAAATCATAGCAGATCCCAGACTAAAACATCCACCTGATGTGCTTTTTCTATCTGAGATACTTCTAGCCCAATCTGCATTTGTATAGCCATACAATCTGTACTCATGGCTATTATTATAGAATAGACCAAAGTCTAAAGTCCCTTTCAGGTACCTCATCACATGTTTTGCAGCTACCAGGTGAACCCGTCTTGGTTGAACAAGATATTGACTCAAGGTGTTCACCGTAAAACAAATGTCTGGTCTGGTATTTGTTAAGTACATCAATGACCCAATGATCTGTCTGTATTGAGTCATGTCCATTAACTTTGATGAGTCATCAGCCAACAACTTCAGGTTTGATTCCATGGGAGTGGTCATGGCTTTGCATTCTAACATATTGAATCTTTTCAATATCTCTACTGCATACTTTCCCTGGTTGAGAAAGATTCCTTCTGAACTTTGCCACACTTCCAGACCTAGGAAGTAATGCATTAACCCAAGGTCCTTCATCTCAAATTCTTCTGCCAGTTTCTTCTTTCTTTCCACAATCTATTTCTTATTCCCTGTCAAGAATAGGTCATCCACATATAGTAATAGAATGACAGGTTCATCTTCTACAATCTTGAGATAAAGGTTAGGATCAACTTTACTCTTGGTAAAGCCCATGCTTGACAAGAAACCATCTATCCTTTCATACCAAGCTCAAGGAGCTTGTTTAAGGCCATATAAGGCCTTCTTCAACTTGCATACGTGAGTATGTCTATCTTCAACTTCAAATCCTTGAGGTTGTTCTATATATAATTCTTCTTCGATCACACCATTCAGAAAATTTGTTTTCACATCCATCTGGTGAAGGTCCCACTTCATCATGGATGCAAGTGCCATGATCGTTCTAATAGAAGTATATCGTGCTACTGGGGTAAATGTCTCTTCATAATCGATTCCCTCTTTCTGAGAGAAAACTCTGGCCACAAATATTTATTTATACTTCTCGATACTTCCGTCAGCTGCATGCTTTATTTTGTATATCCATTTGGAGCATACTATACTCTTTCCTTCTGGTTTGGGAACTACATCCCATACATCATTCTTCATTATTGACTGATATTTTTCAGTCATTGCCTCTTCCCATTCTTTCTTCTGTACTACTTCTTCGTAGTTTGTCAGTTCTTTATCTACAAGATCACACATCAAGGCTACATAGTTGGAAAATATATTAGGTTTCTTTCTTTCCCTTGTGGAGTCTTCAGGTGCTCCATATATTTCTACCTCTCGTATAATTTCTCTTGTCCAAGAATGCTTTCTTTTTCTTGAAATCTCCATCATAGGAGGTTCTTGAGGTTCTGCCATGTCATGTTCTTCATGTGCTTCATCTTCAGGGAGACATGTAGTTTCTTTGTTTCTGGGAGGCTTCTCTTCTTCATATACTTCTTCATGTTGGCACTTCCTAGATCTCTTGAGGGTTGCCTCTTCATCGAATGTCACATCTCGACTGATTTCCAAGTGATGGAATCCAGGAATGTAAATTCTAAATGCTTTGGATACTTCACAATATCCAACAAATATCCCCTTCTTTCCGGAAGGATCTAACTTGGTTCTCTTCTCTTTTGGTACATGAATATATACTGGACAACCAAATATTTTGAGGTGACTCACTTCAGGCTTCTTTCCTATGAATATCTCTTCTAGAGTTTTGAACCAAGAGCACTGTGAGATGTTCTATTATGTACATACAAAACAGTTCTTGCTGCTTCTGCCCATAGATGCATTGGAAGATCTTGATCATATATCATATTCTTCACTGCCTCCATGATGGTTTTGTTCTTTCTTTCCGCAACCTCATTCTGTTGAGGATTGTAGGGAGTAGTTAGTTCCCTCTTGATTTCGGAAGTCTTGCAAAAAGATTCAAATTATTTTGAGGTATACTCTCCACCATTTTCTGAACGGAGTGTCTTTATTTTCTTGTCTGAAAGATTCTCTATCAAAGCTTTGAACTCCTTGAATTTCTCAAACACTTCACTCTTTGCTTTCAAGAAGTATATCCAGGTCTTTCTTGAAAAGTCATCAATAAACGTGATATAATATTCAAAGCCACTTAAGGATATGGTAGACATTGGACCACATACATCTGAATGAATCAATTCCAACATACCTTTAGTTTTTTTTTCTCTCTTTGGAAATGGATTCTTGATGTTCTTTCCCTTCGCACATCCCTTGCAAATGCCTTCATGCTTGATATTCATGTCTGGTAATCCCGTCACTACCTTGTTCACATGAGGTAAATATTTATAGTTAATGTGGGCAATCCTCCTATGCCACAGTTCACTAGGGTCAGTAAACTCATGCACAAAGGTTGTTTCTGAATGCCCCTTGAGTTTATACAAGCCTCCTTCTTCTTCACCAATGATGATTGCATCTTCAATTTTCTTTCCTTTGGGACACATGAGTACTTGGCCATCTATGAAAGCAACTCTAAATCCTTTATTATCTAAGGCTGCGATAGAAAGTAAATTCTTCTTTAGATCAAGTACATATAAAACATCTTTCATCTTTAGAGGATTACTTGAATCGAATTTGTAGCTTGCTTCACCAACTCCTTTGATCGACTATTGATAGTCATCTCCTAGGGATACTTTCTGAGGAGAGATCCTTTCTTCGAGTTTGGACAGAGTTTTCTTTTGTCCCATCATGTGCTTTGAAGCACCACTATCAATCATCCAAGTCTCTTCTCCAGGTGTTACAGATCCAGAGAGTGCAGAGAATAGTACATACTCTTCTGCATCCTCTTATATTGCTTGCTTTCTTTGAGGTCTTTCTTTTTCATATTCTTATTCTTCATCCTCATCTTCAGCTAGATGAGCACGATATCTTTTGTTGTTGTTGATCCTCTTCTTATATTCTTGCTTCTTCATAGGACAGTTCCTAGCAATGTGTCCTATATTGTCACAATGGAAACATTGAAAACTAGAGTAGTCCTTACTTGCTAGATTGTCTCTTGATCTTTGGAATCTTCTAGGAGGTTGATGCTCCTTGTGGTTTCCCTTATTGAATATGGGTTGAGCCCTTCTTCTTTTCTTGGTATGAGTGGCTAGAGCTTGATCATCCTCTTTAAGTAGAGCTTCCCTATTTGCCACTCTAGTCTCTTCTTGAATGCAGTCTTCCCATACCACATCAAACTCCATGCTTTATTTCCTGGCACACATCATTTGAATGAATGATTCCCACGATCTAGTGAGACCATTTAGAGAAGTCATGACTAGTTCATATTCATCAAGTTTGTCTCCAATAGCTTCTAGTTGTTCTTTGATATGAGAAACCCTTAAGAAGTAATCTTGAATAGATTCTCCATGGATCATCTTGATACTCTTCACTTGAGCTCTTAGATTCATATTTCTGTTAATGTTTCTTCCTTCAAACATTTTGGATAAGGCATCAAACATTTCCTTTGGAGTATTCTTAGATGACACTTGAGGGATCAAGTGATCCTTGATGGAATCGACAATAATCCTTTGTGCCCTAATCATGTATTTCCTGTGCTTCTCCTTGGCTTTAGCTTCTTCTCGTTCTGGAACTTCTTCTTTGACATATGTGTCAAGATCATTCTCTTGGAGAATGAGACTAATCCTGTATTTCCATGCTTAGAAATTCTCTATGCCTTCTAGCTTGTCCTCAAGCTTAGTGCTTGGGGTCGCTTAGAAATTCTCTATGCCTTCTAGCTTGTCCTCAAGCTTAGTGCTTGGGGTCATTTTGACAGAAAATCACAAAAAATTGAAATTTTGTGGGATGAGAAATTGACCTTACCAGAATATGCACTTGAGAGAGGTTAGTTGATTGGTGTACTTGGATTCTAGAGAATTCAACTCTTAACCTTTCAAATCAAACTTGCAAGATTAAGCTTCTGCAGCTTTCTGGTTCAGCAGTTTTCTGGTGTAGTTGTCAAACTAGGGTTTGACTTTTCTTGAGACTCACACATCCAAAAATATTGATTCCAAGCTCAAAATATGCGCTTTGGGAGGGAACAAATTTCCATGCAAACAGTTTTCTAAAACTTGAAAATTTTCCCGAAACCCTAATTTCTTTCGGGGAGAGAGAGAGGGCTATTTCTCCTTGTGAAGACTGTCCTGTTCAGGTTAGCTCTGATACCATGTTAAATTTTCATATGCTAAGCTAGAACATAAGTATTTCATTTCATTTTCATAACAAAAGCATATAAACAGGATCACTGAAAGAAACAGTATCACAAGAACAACACATATTTATCGTGGGAAAACCCTAAAGGGAAAAACCTAGCAAAATATTCCTCAATATAGATGTCCCAAAAAAAAGGTAAAAGATAAAACCAACAAGGAGATCAAAGCCTGATCCTCCTCCTTCTCCTGCTACTCTTCTCTTCTCCACTAATGCGCTACACAAGTGAGATTGTGTGCTTCAAATGAGGAGCGCTACACCTCTATTTATATTCATCCGTTCACTTCAATTAACTCATCTGACATGTAGGCTTGAGTTAATCATGTAGGCTCGAGCTACACATGTAGGCTCAAGTAACCACACTGGGGTTATAATGACCCACCTTTACAATTAGAGGGGACAACCTCATGACTCTTAATAGTTCTTCCGATTAGAAGCATCGGGGTACAAGATAATACAAGTGGTTCTCCCGTTAGGACCATCGAGGACCACAAAATATACATATAGAATATTCTTCAAAGTTAAAATATTTCAACATTTTCAACATGGGAGTTTTTTCTCAATGTTTTGGCTTATGCATAAATTATAGCATATAGTTCTTCCCTCCTTAAAGTGAGAAAACTGTTATTTTGAGTAACTTTTAATGGGAGACAACCTACATCCTAGGAGGTGAGGATAAATCATTGTAGATGAAGGTGAGGAGAAAGTATTGTATCTTTCCTAAAATGGCAAATTTTAATATGAAAACTCCATCATTAGTACTTGTTAATGTTTTGACGCATTTGTTCTAGTTTATAGTTTTGGAAAGACGATTTCTATCTGCAATACTTATGAACTTAAATAAGTATCAAACCTTGTTATAGTTACACACAAGCCATGTGTGGATTCTCTTCCAAGCATCCAATCTACAGCTTCGATTGCATGTTAGTGGAGATATTGTAAAGAGGTTGATACATTTTGAAATAAGAAATAAATGCAGTCATAGGAAAATACCAAAAAAATCTAAGATGTTAAAATATCTGAAATAAAGTTATTTGAGAGTGATCAATACATAAAGTGGTATAAAGCCTAGATAATTTTTGGAGTTTTGTAGACTTGTTTGACCATCCTTAGTACCTACTCTTATTGAATGGTTTTCTAATTTGATTTTGCTTATATGACATTTTTTTCACAAAATTTATTTATTCTCTAACAATCCTCTAACATTAGGTTGAACTATAGCTCCCATTCCTCTTTAGTATCCTTGATATATTGAATAAGGTTCAAGTTGCTACCAAAATGCATTGACAAATTTGGTTGTGTGAATGGATACACATCATAGGGTTCTCCCTTTTATGAACTGGTAAATGGATGGATTTTGACTTGGAATGTAGTAGATTCCATACCTAACATATGTTTATATAAGTATGGATTTGATGCATTGAGGTAAAGGCTACCTATATCTAGGTAAAGATGGAGTACAATTTTTTTAATAGGTCCAATCTTGTGCCTCAATAAAATATATCCTATTTTTATGGTAGTAATATATTTATTTGATTGTTGAAATTATGTTTAGGAAACTCTAGGATCTTTAAATAAAAAAAACAGAGTGGATCCTTTCCATATTTCACTATAGATATAGTTAGACGTTCAATCTCTGTAGATGGAGGAGTTAAACATTTAATGTACATGATAGACCTACATAGCACCAAAGTGTGATGACATTATACTTACAAGAATATTTTCTACTATAAAGTGTGCTAATATCAAAATAATGGGTTCTGATTATATTTAAAATCCTTGTGTTTTCCATCAAACCATGCTATCAGTTGGTTATTTCTAAAATATTTTATCCTCCTTTGGTTCGGGTTTTGGCTTGCCAAAAAGTTCAGTCTTTAGTGCTCTTGAAATATTTTGAGCTCATACATATTCATTATCAAGTGTTTAGCATGTGCTGTTAGTCTTGGGAAAATGGTAAATCAACTTTTATATGGGGGTAACATTTCATATGTTGATGAAGCTAAGGAATTTGGAGGTCATTTGGATTTGAATACAAAACTATGATATTATGTCCTATTCTGGTGGAAATTATTAGATGTTTGGAAACCATGTGTCACATATGTTGTAGAATTGATGCACCCTCCATTCATCTATTGACCTAAATTTGAAGGCCCTAGGATTTGTCCTTATGAGTCCAAAGGATTAGCTAAACATTCCACTTCACATTACAATAGATACACATTAACAATTTTTACTAGGTTTTTTATTGGTTTGGGTTGAGGGGATAGTGTTGGTATGGTTAAGATATTCGATAAACTAAGTGTAGTGAATATTGAATCCAAACTTCGTGATCCTTCCAAAGAAGAAAAATTGAAGCCTATTTTTTTTATGGCATGTAGATCCAATTGAGGAGATTCGTAGGATGGAGTATCATGGGGTTCTAAAAGTGTTAGTTATGCTTGTTGATGACCCAACTTAAATAAAAACTATGCATGGAGTTATTGTATTGGAAAAGTGGAGCATTGAGTTGATTGTTTAACAATTTAGAAAAATTCTGTCATGTTTATTTATTTATTTTGATGATTTATAGAGCTCTAAGTAGTGATAAGGATATCCTGGTTTTTTTTCGATAAGTAAGTACCCACTTGATTTTGAATTGGTGATTTTCAAATTCATCACTAGTAAAGGTAAATATTTAACTCATGTTAGGATAAGATCAATTCTTGGGATCCCCCAGGTAATTGATCCCCTCATAGGGGTATTCCTTGATCTGAATTGGTAGTTGATCCCAATGAGTAAATAACTCTCGCTAGAACACATTTCTCACTACACCACCTCCCACTCACTTCACTATCCCCACCAATGCATAGTCAAACCAATAGGGAATTCATAATCCATAAATGGGGTCACAGAGTCAAAACATTATCAAAGGAGAAGGCACATAACGAAGTTCCAAATGCAAACTTACCTCATATCATCCTACGATGATAGGTCAATTATCTCTGCATGGTTGTTAGTAACATATGGGCGCCCCATCCATGATGTTCCCTAGATAGTAACTCTCTATGAGAAACATTAGACCTCTTAATATCCTGTGAGGGACATGTGCCCCCTCTATCTGCACCACTACAACTGTGATGGATCATATCTCTACCCTTAGATCCAATGTCTAGATCATACAATCCTTTACCCTAGCACATCTATGTGCCATGGGTCTATACGAACTCCAAGTAAATGAATGGAATACTATGAAAAATATTACATAATTTATACTAAGAGATGATTTAAGGATTCTTGGGTGGAATTGCATTTGTTGCATATCATATAAACAAAATAGTTCACTGTAATTCTCAAAATATTGGCTATATGCCAAAATCCTTTGTCGATGTTAAAAGTATATTTTTCCTAGGTAAGTTGAAGTGCTTGGTGTATCTTTCTCTATTTTTCCATTGAGAGAATTTTGTGGTTGTCTTTGTTTCATATTTTGGGAACAATCTTGAAGTGCATTTGGGTACTACTTCCTTTTTTATTCTGGTACACATCGTTTACCTAATTTGTCCATTTTCTTTTCTTCTTTGAGAGGATGATGAGACTCAAGGATTGGAAAGTCTTGTGTATTGTTGTGTCCTTTCATGTAATGCTTACATTTACTCGCATGCATAATTGTAGATCATCTGCACCTCTTCCCACCTTTCCTGACTACATCTCATCAAACTGTCTGCTTTCTGCTGAACCATTGAGCTTTCCAATTAGATGTGGTTGAATAAAATTTATGTGTACTTTATCTTGTAATAGTATGTTGTAATTTTTTCCATTATCCTTTTCTCCATATTTACACAATCCTGGATTGTTGGAATTTCTCCTTATATGAGAAGCATAAGACAATTTGTCTATTTTTCCATCTTTAGATCCATTCAAATTTAAGGTTTCCTGTAAGATGTTGCACAGATTTTATTGCATGCCTACTTGTGGATCATCTAACCCTCTACTTGCTTTTCATGTTTGTGGCTCATAAAATTGTATGCTTATTTCTAGGCCATTGATATTTATGATTATTTGTGCCTCAATAAGATTACTACCTGCTTCATCTTCTTAAAGTTTGTTGGGATTTTTGTCATCCCATTTTTTCTAGGTTTGCACATATGTGAATTGTTAGAATTTCTCCCTACCCGTGGAGCATATGAAACTTTGTATGATGTTCCAGATTCTGAGCAACTGAACTCTATGTATTCATGTAGTTCTTTGCATACATTTTATTGCATGCCTACTAGTAGATAATTTGAGCCTATACATGATTTTCTATCTTGCATCTCATTAATATGTTCACTTCCTTAAATACCATTAAACATCATGAGTAATCGTGGTCTGAAAGAATTTCCTCCTACTTCATCTTGTTGGTTTTGTGGATCATCAAACAATCTGATTCCTTCTAGATAGTTGATATCTCTTACTAGAGGTCAAACTGAATTTGAGTCCCTCTTCATCTTCATGTAGTTTGTTGGGATTATTGCCAACATCTAATTCACTTGGATTTCTGCTTAGTTCTTGCTTAGTCTACATTTGGGTCAATATCTAGGTGCATTCCTATTCTTTTGTTTCATGTACTTTCATTCTCTTTATGTCCTTGATTCCTCTACCTCCTTGATTCTTCTACCTTCGATCTCAAGTTTGAAACCCTTGAGTACTTCCATTTCTTTAGCTTGACAATGACTGTTAATTTAGTATTTTGTTATGATTATGGTTGATATAGGTAATATTTTGTGTTCTTACATAATATTGGCTTACACTTTACTCACGCGGGTTGATAATTGTAAGGTGACAGATTGGCACATAGGTATAAATAGGAAGGTATGGGTGTTCTTAAATGTCCAAATCTTTACAATATTTTTGTTCTTCATAATTAATCACCTAAATTTGTGATGTCTGCTATCCTAATAAGTTATTGCTAGGTTTCTCCTTAATGGACTCGCCACCCTTGACGATGTCCCTAGCACCTAATCCTTAGGAGCAGTGTTGAGGACCTAAGGATTGTACCATTTGTTTGGATCTTTCCCTTATACACGGATGGCAAAATATATAAAGAAATGTACCTTGAGAGAGAGAAACGTTTACTAGTTTTGTTGATCCCTAAAGGAGTCATTTATCCACCTTTTATGGTTCACCTTATCATGTGGGTATGTGGGTTGTTGTGACCCTCTTGGTTGACATTTGGTCGTTTACCTTACTTGGTCCACGCACTCTTACTTGTGTGTACCTTTGATTATGATGAATCCTACTTTATGGATTTTATCCTAAGTGTATTTACCTTATGGTTTGATTAAAGGACCATTGGACCAACTATTGTTATGGTTAGTTTATGTTTTACTAAAGGACCTTTGACCCAATTATGGTTTTTGGACTATTTACTTTATGTTGGACCTTTTACCTTTTGAACTTATTATAAAATAATTAACATTTATTTTATGGTTTTTTATAATGACCTTTGGGCCTTCCATTGTTTTACCTTTACACCTAAAGTATTTTATGACTATTTTTTATTTGTCTTACCTACCTTATATAAGACTAAGTTTTTCTTCAGTTGTATCATCATCGAGTGAAGTATCACTTCTTGTCCATGAGTGTTCTTCCCCTGTAATTTTTTTTATCTTCCCGCACGTGGCTGCTGCTGACAGTGACTCCTCCTTCAATGTGACAGGTCTACCTAGATATTCCACCATGAATACTGGCTCCTACATCGTGACTATGCAAGCGTTTGCGTGCTTTGTGTGCATGATTGTTATGTTTTGTCCCACACGACCCTTCCTATGTTTCTGGGATAGCTCCTCGTTTCTTCTCTACGACCCTTCCTTCTCTATGACCCACATATCTTCTGGTGCAGCTAACCATGACTGGGACTAGGTCTCACCTTACTCATGCTATGTGCATTCTTCCTCTAACTGGTTCACCTTGATCACGCTCTATGTGTTCTTCCTCTGAGTGGCTCACCTTACTCATGCTCTACGGGTTCTTCCTTTGCATGGCTTACCTTGCTCACACCTCTGCGTGAATGTTTGTGTAATCTCCACCTACATGCAATTCACTATTTGCATGAATATAGACTATGAGCATGAACCCATCTATATATTTACACTAATGTTATCTCTGATATTTGTGATCTCTATCCTAGTGTGGTTTTTTTAACACCTGTGTGACTTCGTTCCTGCTCAACATGATCTACCTTCACTAGACTGTGTAAGTCACTATCTGCAGTGTGACTGTGTGTATAACTATGCTGCTAATTTGATTGAAGAATCGAGGTCTATTTACTTCTAGTTGAACTCTCTCTCAAGGTACACAATTTGTTTACCCATATTGGATTGTCCCTTCGGTGACAAGATCAAACTTAAAAGCATCAGAGTATAATGCTGATCCAAATAATGGTTATGATTATTTGGTAACGTTATATTATATTTTTCTATATATTGCATTTGTTGAAACATCTCAATGATAAACTTTAATGCAGTTACCAGCAAAGAGTTAAAATTAGACGAACTTTAACGTAGTGACCAACAGAGTATTAAAGTTGAAAGAGATGAAAATTATGTTTAATTTTATTGCAGATCAAATTTATTGAAAGAAGTAATTTTCTAAATTTAACCTTGTGTTGTTTATGTATTGAAGTATATTTATTCCTGTTAAATCTAAAACTAACATTGAATTTCAACAACCCTAAGGGATAGTAAGTCACACACAACTAGTTTATTGCTATAACAATTGTTGTCATTCCCTAAAGGGGTGATTTCTTGCATGTTTTCATTCCCACATTAAACTTGTTGTAGCAACACCGCTGATACATAGACTTATTGTTGATCTCAATCATTGTATTATGATTTAATAGATTTAACCTAATCCATTTTATTCTTAAGAAGAAAACATGGATCTCGAGGCGACATCTAGACAAGTTCGTAGTGGTACCAAAATTCATAGACACCATTGAGATGGGTGTATTGGATGCACCATATGTCCACTACCAGGTGCATTCGACTATTAACTTCAACATGTTTAAGTATAGGTTACATATTTCTAGTGTTCAATGTCAATACATATATGAAGTTATTTATGTTAAATTTGACAATTTTTTTTAATTTGTGGATAATATTCTTTTACACACTTTTATAAGATCTTGTTGTGCATAGGTAGTGGATTTGAATATGGAAGGCGCACATCTGATGGGTCTATTGGATACATACCACCCATAGGTACATTCTAATTATATTTATCATTTTTTTGTACAAGTTAAATACAATTAACCTTTTTAAAAATGTTACATGCATATGACTTGATTATTTTTGTGCACACGCATTCGGTTCCTTACTCTTCTGATACACCTACCACAAGCAGTCCAATGCAAGATATACATGGTAAAGATGAGATCTAAGTTCATAAATCTTGTTTGACATGTTTGTTTAATTTGTGAGAAAATATGATTTTTCTCTTACTTATAAGTGTTTGTCAATTTATTGTTGTTTACAGGGGCTAGTGGACTGGCATGAAGGACACACAAAGGTAATTTTTAATGTTATTTATATTTTTATAGTACAAGTTAAATGTCTTTTATTTCTTTAAAACTTTACATGCATATGACTTGATTATTTTTGTGCACATGCATTCAGTGCCTTACTCTGCTTATATGCCTACCAAAAGTAGGCCAACGGAAGATATACATGGTAAAGGTGAAATCTAAGTGCATAAATATTGTTTGACATGTGTGTTTAATTTGTGAGAAATTATGATATTTATCTTACTTATAAGTGTTTGTCAATTTATTGTTTTTTACAGGGGCTAGTGGACGGGCACAAAGGACACCCATAGGTAATGTTATTTATCTTTTTATAGTACAAGTTAAATGTATTTGATTTATTTAAAATGATACATGCATATGACTTGATTATTTTTGTGTACATGCATTTAGTTCCTTATGTTGCATATACTGCTATCTCAGAGTCTCCATCAATAGAAGAAGAATGTTTACATAAATTCTAACCATAATTCTTATTGGACATGACTATTTTATTTGTGAAAAATTATGCTATTTCTCTTAAACTTACATGTGATTTCCAATTTATTGTTTTTACAGGGGATTCTACACATTCTAAGGATACTGATGGGATAGAAGAGTTATTTTCGAGTATGCACAGTGTACATGCTGAGGTAGAGGATCCACGAGGTATTTTTAATGAACCCATTTTATTTAAATATCTGTACTTTGATCGAAAAGTTATATATACATTCTAATACTTGCACATTATTTACTTCTTACAGGGTTTGTTGCTCATGCTCCTAATACATGTTGTAATACAAGGGGAGGTCATTGAGCGTGTGAGTATGCACGCAATGAAACATATGACCCTCTATACACTCTAAATATGTTCCCGATGATATTCCTTGGGAAGATAAGACCTCAAATATTACCTTGGAAGAGATGAGGGAGCATTATGTGACATTACAGGGTGGAATAAATAGTTCTACTATCTCTACTAGTTGTCAATAGAGTCTCCAGCTTGTGTTTCACAATATGAACAGTTTGATTGAGAGTTATGTCGGGGTTGGACCATCAACCTATATTTTTTATGACATGATGGTGTAGGAGGCGAATGGCAGTGATGGGTTGCCACACGTTTGAAGAAATAAAAAAAATGCCACAAAAGAAATGGAATTTTCATTATTTGACTTGCAACATGAAGACAAAAGATGTCTAAAGATTGCAAGATTCAATGATCCAAATGTTGCACCACATATTTCTTTGAGGTTCATCTATGCATATGAGAAGTTCCCAAATAACGATGAGGTCCCTCAATATTTTTTTCAAGATGCTAATTGTAGAGTTTTGGTTGCACATGGACCCTGACTATAAAGATATAGGATCACCTTTATATGGTGCTAGAAAAGGCCGTACATATGAACGTCCTGACTCACTACGAGATGTTGAATATAGTCAACTGCTGCCTCACTTAGTAGTTCCACAACCTAGAGTCATTTATTTTCTATAGGCGTTTCAAATGAAATCCAAAGTTGAAAGTAGGGTGAGGGAACAGATAAAAGAGCATGCTATGGATGCATTGGAAGGGGTAGAAATCAGCTTAAATAATATGACATCTTCAACCAATATGGATGACAACTCATTTGATGACTATTCAGATGGTGCCTTTATTTTTATGAGTTGATCAGAGCTAGAGCAATATCCAACATATTGTAGAGACATGTATAAGCATGTCAAGGATCAAGAAAATTG